>JAABKK020029199.1:0-16052 GCA_011634745.2 Catotricha subobsoleta | reverse complement strand
TCGGAGCAATAGTTGGCCTCATTACAGGTCACTGTGAAACAAATAGCCACCTTAAACGTTTGGGGATCAGGGATGATCCTGATTGCGATTTCTGTGGCTTAGAAGAGGAAACGGCGGAGCACTTTTTAACTATGTGTCCGTACTTCCAAACTGCAAGATTACGTAGCTTTGGTTCAACAAGAATCAGCTCGAATGTCCTCAAAGGCATTAGAATCAATAAATTGTGGGAATACATTACGTGTACCCACCGTTTCACGATGATACGTTCCCCGGAACGGGTGGTCTAAAACTAACTCTCCAAGGGGACGCATAGTGGGTCATTTAGAGGCCTACATGCAGAACTTTCAGTTCGCCCGACGTATACATCCATCCATGATAATAAAACTAAAATTAAATTAAATTATTTATGAATGTTTTAAAGAAGCTTTATCTGCATGGCTGAACGTGATATTTTGCAACTGGAGAACGACGAATTTATTACTAAAAAATACAAATAAATAAAAATTTAAAAAAATATGGTACTTCCTGAAAATCATTTAATGTAATTTTCTTTTAATTTTTTTTTTTTAATAAGAAAAAAGAAATATAAAATTTATTTACTTATTTTGTTTTTCAATTTTTAATTTGTTTTTGTAAAATATTTTCCAATTTCATACAGATACACAAAAAGCTACCAATCTATTAGTAACAGAGTCTTATATAAGACTATAAATCACAAATTTCGAATGGAAAATTAAAATTTCACGTGTTGTAAATAGTGTCACAGACATAGATCTATATTGATCTTTTCCCAAATTCATTGCTTTATGTGTTTATAAGGAAGTATGATAACTTAGCATTTTATAGAATGAATTCAATTCAGTTATAAATTATTAAATTATCAAGCCTTATGACACAATCGAGTTTTAGTTTTTTTTTTTAGCGCATTGAACCGAAGAAAGTAATTCAAAAAATCACAAAAGCGTTGTCAATGTTGGTTAATTCGTGTTTAGTTTTTTTATTCACAAAAATATAGCAGTGTATAAGAATGGCCTGGGAGACAAAGGAACTCAGCCACGTTTTCTGCTCATTTCACTGAAAAATCGCCAATTTATCGAATTTTCGATTTCTAAAATTTTCTTAATTCATAGATTTGCGTTTATCTCAAAACTAAATGAATGTGGTTTAAGCCCTTTGCTTTCACGCTATTCTATTGATTCCCTTTTGAAAATATTCACAAAATTCATACCAACGAAAAAAGTATCAATCTATACAAAAACCATACATATTTCGGGATGAATATGTCAGGGCATCGGACCGAACAGAAACTCAAGAAACGCTATATTTTTGTTTTCAGAACCGAGCCTTAAAATATTTACCGAACGCCTTTTCAATTTTTGTCGCTCTTATATGCGGTTCTGTAAAATTGTATTTTATTTTACTCTTTTTTAGGTTTTTGACGAAAAAATTGTATTTTATTTTAATCTTTTACTGAATCGAACCTCAAAAACCCCTGCTAAATTTGGCTTCAGAATTGAATCTTCTGAACCGAACCCTTAAATTTTTTACAAGAACCTAAAACTTAGAACCGAACTCCTGATTTTATTTAATAAGTACAGAACTTTCAGAACCGAACTCCTAAAGAAATTAAGGGGTATGTTTCCCTGGAATTTATAATCAAATTGGTATAGATTGAGCATGAATTCAGTATGGAAAAAAAATTATCTGAAACTATATCTAATATATATAGACACACTAAAAATATACTGAACCTATTGAATGACATACTATTTCCCTACTACAACAAGAATCCATAATAAGATTTAGTATCGTTTGTATGGATTGATAATATTTTGTTATTATTGATTATAATAATAATAAAAAGGAAAAAAATGTAAATAACGATAAAATTGCACAATACTTGCAATTATAATTAAAAGTATTTAATATAAAATATTTATTATTATATCGGTATATATATTATTAAATATTGACAATGTAGTAATTATAACACGAACTTCATTCGCGCAAACACTTATAAAATAAAAAGCACACATTGTCCATATTTAAATACATAATAATATTAAATATTTACCCATTATTTGAATATATTAATAATAATTACTACTCAAAACATATAGAAATTTATAATAGAATTAGTAAAATTATGTAAACACTTACAAATGCTGATATAGGAGATGACGATTTAAAAATGAAATAAATATAATTCATATAATGTTCGCACGCTTTACAATTTTGGTGAATTGCAATATTTTCGTTTGGCGCTTATAAATACATAATTTGTTATTTTTTTTCATTTTTTTTTTTTTTTTTTATGTATAGAAATTTATTATTTATCAAAACAATGCAGCCGAAAAATAAATATAATATCAACTTAATTAAAATTTATGAATGGCCATAGCAATTTTACCATATCCAATTAAACCAAATTAATATGAGTACGAGTTATCTGCCATTTCTACTTGTATGGTACCAGGTACCGCTGATAGAAATTTTATTTGGTCAAATAAAAAATATTTATTTGTTATTATAATTTTATTTTTTTACATTTTCAATAAGGTTTTGCATATAAAATAAGTTCCACTCAGATTTGTATGACCAATGCGAGGCCATTGATTATTTAATAATGTTCATTTTAAAAATTATTCTATCCTTTGACTAATAATTAAAATTATCATTATTCGGTCACGTGTAATTATGTTCTTGATGCAATTTATTTTTATGATTGTGTGCTATATTTGTTGTTGTTGTTGTTGTTTCAAATAATATTTAAGTACATACTTTGAATACAATATTTAAAAATTGAATAATATTGAAACTTCGCCCCATCAATATTTGAATTTAAGTAATATATGTTATAAAAAATTAATCCATCGATTCAAAATTCTGAAAAATGAATCATTGCGGTATAAATGTTGGTATTAGAATATTGTGAATACCGTTAGTGATTTTAAGCAATTAAATTGAAGTAAATATCAATAAAAAAGAAAAGTAACACTAACACTTTTGAGTTTTATTGTTGAAATATAGAAGTAAATACATTTCCAATTCAAAACAATATTATTTACTTCTTGTCTGCTTTTGAGTACGGTGAACTCATGATATTTTTGTATAAAAATTAATAAAACTTTTGATCTCTCGAAAATAGTTCTTGCTCCCCTCCCCCCCCAGAAAGACGAAAAATTGTAAGCAAATTTTTAATGAAAATATATTTATCATAATTTTTGGTTTTCTAATGATATGGCTGTTATGGTTTTATCATTGCATATTTCGGATCATAGAATATTGTAAGTATGTACAATTGTACAAGTACAACGCAACTGAAAATTCATTATATAAATATGTATAATTTGTTTAGGGTGTTTAATACATTGTTGGTAAAGATAATTAGTTTTATATCTAGATGAGATAATAAAGCATTAAAAACCGTATCTAAATGAGATACAGATAAATGACAAAAAAAAAAAAATCTAGATAATAGATAAATTTGAAAAAAAAATTGAAAATTCATTTTGTGTGGGAAAACATAATTAAAAATTATCTTTATTTTACGATTTATTGAATATTGAAATGCAATATATGTATATTCGAAAAGAACGTACAGAATGTAGAAGACATTTTATTAAGTATTTCATATTTTCTTTTTATCTATTATCTAGATAAAGATATAATATTATTTTAGATTAAATTATCTAGATATTATCTTTCCCAACACGTGTTTGTTAGATATATTTTTAAAAAAATGCAGACTCTTTACTTGGAATTCTCAAAAATTTATTAATGGTTTTACTTAATAAAAAAATAAAAATAAACAAATCATGATAAAAAGAAATTAACTTCATATTTTTTTAGTTAAACATTTTAGATTTAAAATTGTTCTAAATGTTCCAAATGTTCCAAATGCTCTACAATTTAGTTTAGTTTTTCAATAGTTGAAAAAGATTTCAAAATATTTTAAATATTGAACTTAAATCGTTTAGCTCAGAATACACGCAACAGCTTTCATAATTCTTTTATTTAATTAAATATTAAAGAGTTTTACAAAAAAAAAAAAAAAATAGTTTTAATGTTAAAAGACACGTAAACCTTTATGACTTTTATTTTTTATTGGAAATTTTAAAATTAAACGAGTAAAAGAATTAAAGTATTTGGTTTGACTTATTACTAGATATAAATTGTCACAATCACATACATTATACTCTATTAATAAAACTACTCCTTTACCATCAATAGAATTAGTAATTTTGCCCTTTTAATTAATTTATATAATAGCCGAAGATTAATTTTGACTGATTTTAACAAATACCAATTTTTTCCAAGTTATAAAATTCAAACAACATGAAAATAGAATTAATAATATTTGTCTAAATAATTAAGTACAGAATAGATTAAATGAATACATGTTAAATCAGTCTTTATTAAGCATTGTAAAAACAAGCCACCATATATAAAATATTTTTATTTTTTTTTAAATTATAAAAAGAATTCAAATAATATAGTAGAATTTGCATTAGTTTCAATTTTTGCACCTTTATAAATTTTTATGGATGTAGTAAATTTGAAATGTTATGTCAATATTAGATATAAATCATTCACGATGGGCGTCAACTGAAATGCATAAAAGCTCAATTTATTGTTTGAAGTATTCGGTACATGCGTACATGAATTGTTTATTGAAATAAATGTATATTTACTTAATAATTAAAATAAAATAATATAAATTTGAATAACAAACAATAACGCACAAATGGTGAACTAAAATTTCTAAGAAAGTTTACCATGTGTAATCACACATGTAATATAGTATGTCAAGCGTTCTGATTAGGTTATTTTGGATAGTAAAAAAAAAGTGTCATATTAAATGTTGCAGATATTAAGTATGTAGTCACTTTTAATTATGTTAGTATTGACATTCTTGGAAACTCTTAGGGCGGTAAGCTTCAACTCGTGTAACCCACGAATCTCGGGTAACCTGAGCTTTTGATAAATTTCAACTGAGTTAAACTTGACGAAACTTCGGGTTTCAAAGCATGGGTTTCATGAAACCCTACTATTAGATGGGTTTCATGAAACCCATGCTTTGAAACCGGAGGTTTCGTCAAGTTTAACTGAGTTGAAGTTTATCAAAAGCTCGGGTTACTCGATATTCGTGGGTTACACGAGTTGAAGCTTACTATTCAACTATTTTTGTTATTCAGTTTTATTTTTCAATATTTGCTTAAAAATGAGTAAAAATTGTTATAAAAGTAATGTGCAAGAATGAGATTAGTATCAGTTAACTATAAGAATTTTACCTTATATCATCTATATTTCAATTCGAACATTAATTAAATTCTAATTTAATATGAAGCTACTAATTGTTTCCGTTTTAAATGCAGTTCTACTATTGGTAAATTTATTTCTATTGTGATTTATAATTTTTAATATTTATTCCAACTTGTGTGCGCTGCGGTGCTTGTTTTACTTTCAAATACTCAAAACAAACTATAATTGTTATTTTTTATTAGAATCTAATTAGATTTTTATCGTTTAACTAATCATTACTAATAATAAGTGACAATTTTGACAAGAAATACACTTATTCGAATTTGTATACTAATTAAATTTAATGTACATTTAAAGCCAGAAATTTAGGTTTTATTTACATACCTCTAGTACATTATCATTTACAAAAATTTAATGTTTTCTTCACTTTTTTTTTTTAGAATTGGAGCAGTGTCATATCAGGGCAGTTTATTGATCCAACAGCTAAAGTTAGCCATCTTGCATATGTAGGAACTAGTGTTGCTATTCTAAGAAATGCAAGGGTACTAGATTATGCAAAAATAATGTCTAGTTCAATTGTGGGACCAAATACAGTTGTTGGAAAAAATTCGATTTTAGGAACGAGTGCTTCATTAGGAGATTCAACTGTCATAAGCGCATTTGTAGTTATCGGTAGCAGCGCAGCTATTTACGATCAAGTTTTTATCGACATGTATGTACAGGCAGGATCAAGTTCATCAATATATAATTTAGTAAAAATATATAGAAATGCAACCGTAGGAACCAGTGCATCTATAGGTACAAGATCTGTTATTGGTAAATTTACAGTAATAGGATCAAGTGCCAATTTAGGAGCTGACGTTAAAGTAATTGATTATGCACAGATCGGAGTCGGTGCAGGTATAGGTGCAAATTGTAAAATTGAAAAATATGCAATTGTAGAAGAAACCGCAAATATAGCTGCAAATACTTATATTGGCGCCAGTGCTATTGTAGGGCGTGATTCAAGATTATATGCAAACTGTACCATCTATGCAGGAGCAATAATAAAGAACGCAGCTAATTTGGGTGCTAATGTAGTTATTGGACACCAAGCCAGAATTGGGGAAATGGCAAACATAGGAACAGGTGCATGTGTAGAAGCTAAAGCAGTTTTAAGCCCAGCAGCAACAGTTATGGCAGGTGGAGCGGTTACAGCTAGTGGTGACATTTTGGTTGCACCAACTTTAACTAATCAAAAATATGTATATAATGGAATTAAGTGTATCCTAACTAAAACTTAGTGATCATATACATTTTTCAGTTTAAACATAATTTATTGAACGAGTGATCGGATATTACATGTAAAATATGTATAAGTAAACGTATGAATAATAAATCTATTTTTCTAAATCTGCGTGATTGCATTTAATAAGTAATAAAAATTCCCATGTCCTTGTAAAATGCCTATTTAAAAAAATTAGGTTAGCCTTAACAATTAACAAATAGGACTCTTAAGATTTGAAAATTTTATGTGGATTCAGCGCAATATTTTTTCTTTCATAATTGTTGGTCATTTGTATTCGTAATACAATAGAATTTTCGTATAAATAATTTTGAATAATGCAATACATTTAATTAAGTTGAGTTATCTACTAAAAATTAGCATATATTAGAGGTCGCCCATAAATGACGTTAATGGCTAGATAATGGGTGCGGGTATAAATTAATTATGACTGTCCACTAGGGTGGATCGACTTTTTTTTCATACCTTCTACCATGATTTTCTGAGTTGCATTTTGCCCTCTTATTAACGTGCTAAAAGGATTTTGAAAATAAATGAGATCTTCGATGTGCTCGGGTCGCTTGGTTAGGTTAAAAAAAAAACCTCGAGGTTCAAAAAAAAACCACGAAGTTCTACCTTGTGGGTCGCTTGAGCACATCGAAGATCTCATTTATTTTCAAAATTCTTTTAGCACGTTAATAAGAGGACAAAATGCAACTCAGAAAATCTTGGTAGAAGGTATGAAAAAAAAGTCGATCCACCCTAACGTCCACCATATTTCTAATATCATAAATATCATTTTTTTAATAATTAACACCCCGAAGTAGGTTTTCAAAATTAGACATAATCTTTAATCTGTATAATAATAAATAAATAAGTCGAAAAGGGATTTGGGCAGAGACCTCTGCTCGGGATGTCCCGAAGGCCTGAAATCGGGGGTCCTGCAAAATTTTATCGTACGGCCTTTGTGAAATCGTGTTCCCGAATTAATTTACCAAATGGTAAACGGGACTTCTCGTGCAAATCTCTGATATGGGGAGGGTTAAAAAAGGACTAATTATTTGAACGTCATTTACACATGGTCCCTAATATAAACAAAGAAAGCAATGAAAATAAAATGTTTTCTTTTACTCCTTTATTATGAAAATAATTTGTGGTAACTAAATAATTACAATCGCTAAATTTAAATTTCAATGAAATATTTGAAAGAGTTAAATAGTAGTTGTCTTACTAATATATAATAATAAATAAATAGTTAAACATTATACCGAATGTTTGAGTCACAAATTGTACTATTTATATTATCATAATAATTATCTTGCATGAAATATAGATTTACTAAAGCAAAGTGAGTAAGTATAAAGCCACTGAATTCACGTGCACTGTGCACGTTATTATATTTATATAACCTTTGTAACTGTAAATATATGTGTGTAAGTGTATAAACATAAGTAAGTAAATGTAAATACCGTACATCATAACTCTTATATTCGTTTATAACCGTGTTAGAGCAGGTATAGAAAACTTCCTGTTTGATGAAAAGTTCGTTCAAAGTGATTTTGATTAAATCGTAATTCAGAAAGTTGTTCCTAATAATATCTACATTCAACATCATATTCAAAGAAGGATGTATATGTTATGTTGTTAAACTAAAACTTGTCCAACAACAGAAAAAAAGTATATATATGTATTTATAAGTTTCCGTTTTCTTCATATTTGTGTTGTACACATTAAGCGAGATCGCATTTAATTTTGTTTTAGAATAGAACTAGAAAAACTATATAAACATAGATTTAAGGAGATGTGTTAGTTTAGAGGTGGGAGGTGCATTATTATTATGCATTATTCGAATACAGCAGTAATATCAATTAGAAAATTGCTAAGACTACATATAATATATATATAATATATATAGTATATAATCTATATACCACCGGAAATGTTTGCATATACATAGCATGATAAGCCTATTTACTCCCAAAAGAGCTTTTGTGTTATATACAATCGTAATATGTATTTGTTATATTCTGCTACGGACAGACGCTATACTTAACACTCGTAAATAACTCTACAAGGTGTCAGCTTTTTAATGTTGACATATTTTATCGCGCGCGAATAAGAAAAAAAAATAAAACTCTGTATAGTTATTTACGAGAGTTAACTATAGTTGTCTGTCCGTAGCATTCGGGCGATTTAATTTAATTACTTGAATAGCATATTTAATTAGGAGCAGTATTTAAATACAATTAGTTTGAACAAAAATATTTTACAATACACATTGGATTTGTTATGCAAATGAGTGGTAGAGGTTTAGGAAAGGTCCTAAGTATTCCAATAAATATCTAATCGAATAATTATGAAATGATCATAAATCGGTGCCGATCCATAACTTTAAAATTATGAACAAAATGCATTATTTCAACGTTGCGGCACAATTGTTAAATTAATATTGCGCACATAAAAAGAATTAATTTAGAAAATTATTTAAAACAAGAATATAGCTATACTCAATGTTCGGAATTATCTACTATTATCATCAACTGATTACTACTCATTTTTGAATGTTAATAATAATTTACGAAATGAAAACTGTTGAGCAATTATGGATATTGAGTTTAACATATTTAACAAGACATTTATTATATTATATATGTATTATGTGCACAAACGAAATATGCTGTAAAGTTGTAAGTGAGTATCAAGTAGGTGGATGCAAAGAGAAAATCTAATATTATCGTAACAAGTTTCACAATTTTCGTAGAACTTTTGAAATATTTATTATTAAATGATCATTTTTATTTGAAAAGTTAAATAATTGTAAGCTGTTATAATGTTTTGTTTGTACAAAAACAAGATACATTTGAATGTTCGTTTCTGCGGAATAAAGAATATTTTTAGTTGTTTTAGTTAATAAAACGTTTAAAAATATTTGAAGCGTAACTATTGAAATGCAATAAAGTTTAAAAAGAAAATAAGAATAAAATAACTTTTGATAGAAAAAAAGATAAAAGAAAACGTTTGGATGGTCTCTTGTCATAGTCCTTAGCATTCGATGTAGATTTCTATCTAAAATCAATTCATTAAAAACTTAAAAACAAATTTTATTTGACCAATACGAAAGTCCAAATCACTAACTACCTCTAAAACATTAACTTTAAATTGAATGGGCTAAAGTTTGTACATTTTCATATAAAAAAAAATATAAAATATTATTCATAAAAATTAAACCGATGTTAAGGCTCTATTTCTTTTTCGTTGTTGGCTCCATAAGAAAAGAAATGCCAACCTTAACAAATCATCACTCCAATTTAAATTTGCCAAAAAGATAGTAAATTGCTCTTTTATTCAAATATGTTGCCTTTGAACAAATTATTTTCAAATTGCTATAAGTGGTCACATAAATCTCGTGCATCTTTTTTTATTCTTGATTTTTTTTTTTTTTTTAGATAAAATTTATCTTACAACACCGCCTATATATTTCTGTTTTAAATTTAACAAGATAATGATTATCATTCTGAGATAAGTAAAGAGTACATTTCGTTTCACAGTGAATTCTGAATTTGATATTTTAAATTCTCTGTATTTATGTTTACTTAGAATGTAATGAACGATAACAACATTTAATTATATGCAATACTTTTCATTCATTCAAAAATCAGCATTTTTTTAATATGTAAAATTATTATTATTTATTTTTTAATTGCAATTGCTTTATTTAATGTTAATCGAGCTCAATATGAATAAATGTTAATTTAAATTAATAATTAGGAAAAGAATAATTTGCCATTGATAATAAAACTCTCGCTTGTAACATTAATTATGTGCACATTGTTATTATTTCGGTTGTAAGCGCTAATACTAAAAATTACTAAAATATTGCTGTTTATTTAGAATATTTAATTAAATAATTGTTTGTTCGTTATATTAAATAAATTATAAGATCTTGAACTTCAAACATCACATCTATGTATTAAACTTAAAAACTCGTCATAAGATCAAATACAAAAAAATGCTTTTTCGATTGGCTAAAATAATTCTCACGCATAAAAATACACAAAAGATTTAAGAATATTCGAACCCATAAGAACTCAATGCTTTAACTAGTTTGCTATACGGTAAATGTGACATTGATTTGTTTTTAAAAAAAAAAACAAAATTTCTGCTTATAGCTGAATAAAACACTGTTATAGTAAATTAAAAAAAAGAAACATTCATTATCGCAGTTCAAATAATAATTTGAAAGTTAATTAAAAAATATTCCTATAAAAAATTATTTTCACACACTTTCATTTACGTGCCATAATAAATCTTTGCCTGTGATTACAAAACCATGATATCCTAAACTTTTACGAAAATGATATTTTTATGGGTTATAGTACTTAAATACATGCGATCGATCATTATATAGATATCTATCATCCGTATCACACATGATATCATATGACAATAATAACTATTATATCTTCACATTTTTTGGGAAGGCTAGGCCATTATCTTAAAAATATTATTGGTGAATATGCTCAAACAGGTAAAACATGTTTAGTATATTACTAACCCTTTTATACTATTACGTTTATGGGTCATAAGACTTGCGTGGGTTAAATCTCACACATTGAAATATTGTAATATGTATTTGAAGAAATAAATAAATACGAAGTACCAACACCAAGTTATGATACAAATTACCATCAAATACCCATAATATGTGTGATATGGTTTATAAATAATAATTCACTCGTCGAAAAATTGAATTAGTTTAAATTGTTCATTATTTAAAATGAATAAAAATTTCTCAGTTTTTTTTTTTTTTCGAATAATGCATTTCAACTTTTTCATTTCCTGAATTAATTTATTATATATTTTTGTAATTCACGTGTTTTACAAATAATAATATTCATATAAATGAAAAAAAAAAATAAAACTTATTTTCGCAAAAATCGAAATTCGGGAAACACTATTATTTTATTATACGATTATAGATAACGATAATGTATAGGTTACCTACTGGGGCCCTATTTTAAACCTTTATAACAGCAACCTGTTCAGTACTAATACACCTTGAAAAAGTATTTTTAGCGCTGTTAACTACATCTCTTGTCCGATTCGAAGTTATCTTATAAGAAAATTGTACTAAAAATATGCTTAATAAATTTTTACGTCAGTAGATTTCAGTTTCATTCTTAAAGAATTAAGTACTTTAAAAACTTCAAACCATTAATTTTGATTTTTTTTTTTAGCGTGTTATATTTTTGAACTAACACGACGATATGTTCTTAATCATAATAATGTTCAAGATAGACTTGTTGTTTATTAAAGATAATAATTAACAATTTATCTACTTGATTATATGGTTTAGATCATTACAGGTACTTACGATATAACGAAAAATGACAAATATTCGAATGGTCACACATGACACATCTATCATATGACATTGTTCATTCTTCTGTATGATTTACAGTGATTAATTCTTTTTTGGCAAGCGTTCACAATATTTAATTTATTATTTTTTTAAATACGATTTTTGACCAATTAAACTAACTAACTCAATAACTTCTAAATACAAAACTTGTGAATTTCAATTCAATTATTTAACCTAATCAATAACAATAATTAGCAAAGTTTGTTGTAAGGGTGAAGCTTATATGATAATTATGTCGGAGATTTTTTTTGATATATAAAAGTATTTAAAACTATGTATGTAACTATAACAATTTACTTGATATTTCTTATTTGCTCACTTTTGTTTTTACGTTTTTTTTTTTTTTTTAATTACTTACAGCGCAATTGGAAATGTGCCGTCTAATTCACTCATTTTAATTATTTTATTAAACTTTATTATTTTTCTGAACGATAGTTTTTAAAAAATAATGACACTAAATTTTCTAATTATCGAAATGGCATTAACTTTAATGCGTCGCTTATTTCAAGAACATTCAAATTGAAAAAGAAAAACACTCAATTTTTTAACTTGTAACTCTGAATAAAAATAATAAGTGGATAGCAAACATTATTTCATTTTTCTTGTTCACAAACTAAAGTACTTAGTATTTCATAAGATTCTTCTTCTTCTTTTTTTTTATCACAAAATAAACATGTTGATTTTGTTTTAATTTACAATAAAAAAAAATAAAAGACAACACAACACAACAAAATTACAATTTTTTTTTGAAATAAAAGAAAATTGTGTGGAAGTAACTACTTATAAATTTATAAAATAACTTAAATGTAATGTAATGCGTTGGACAGATAATTTTTGAATGCTACTTGACACATTTCCAAGCGTGCCAAATATTACAACAACTAAAACAATATATTGATTATTATTTAAATTTCTAGGAAGCGCACACAATGACCTAACATCAAACTGTAAATATCTAATAATCTATAAAGTGTATAAATTTAAATGATAGCAAATAGTAGTTAATTTATCATTTTCGTATATAATCAGCTTCCAGTAAATTGTATGTATACAAAAAAAAAAAAAAAACACATACAATGAAACTCGATTATAAATGACATTGAATAAATTGATAATAGATATTTTTTTTTATTTTTAAATGTTTTATTAAAGTTGTTAAATAAACAAATAAAATTATAACCATATTTAGAAATTAGATAATAGTGTTGATTGCCAGTGATTTTGGCAAATATCCGTTTCAATAAATTTAATTCAAACACCATAAATATTGAGTATTGCAATGAAAAATGATTTCATGTAGTATTTAGAAAGTAAGAAATTAATATTCAGCAAATACGAGGTATTCGATGCCCCCCCCCTCCGTTGTCTCAATTTATTAATCGTCCTTTCAATTTTGTAACATCTAAACTTTCACTCATATATTTGTAAACTTTTAACAAACCGCTTGTACATGAACATATGAGCATTGTACGTGGCTCTACTGTATCTAAATAAATTTAATATTATATTAAAATTACTTAATGATTGTTGTAATTAACCATCAAATTAACAATAAAAATATCAATAATTAAGTACACCGAATAAATTAATTTTGCACATTTCTTCCGCTTTCTTTTTTCTGATAAACTGTAACTTATAAAATTGAATAATATCATACCTCGGCATCGACATACTAAACAATATTAATGCACAACCGTCTTATATTTTTCAATGAGAAGAGTAGTGAACGACTGACTGTATACTATTTAAATAAAATTTAACTTATAGACCTACGCTTTGATGATAGACATATAATAAAAATAAGACTCAATACAGTGACATGATCCAATGATGTTTTATTTGGCGTGTAAAAAATAAAAAAATTGAAATATAAATAAGATACAAAACCAAGAATAATTTAGTAAGGCAAAAATTATAATATGTAGTAATAATTTTAATTGCAAAACATTTACACGCTTTACTAAAAAGACATTCATATAATTATAAAAACCTACTTATAAATAGCAAAGATGAAGCGCATGTTGTATAATTTAAACGTTTTTTTTTTTTTTAATGAAAATTTTCTAAGCCAAAATTCCACTTCATTTTATCTTAAAAACTTATTTCGGTTACGCAATCTATAAAATATGTGCTTAAACACCAGGTTACTCAAGCTGTCAATAAATCTTAGTTTGCAATAAAATAACGAATCGATATAATAACTAATAATATACACGTTAATATTTTTAGAAAAGGATTTATGAAACACAAAGAGCATATTGTACCTAATACACGTACTTTAATTTGTATTCTCTGCAGAAACAGAATTTAATGAATGAAATCAATCTAATGAATGAAATGCACCTATTGTGGCTTACTACAGCATTATTCTTCCGGCTCATATCAACCCAATTACACTAGTAAAAAAAGAATCTACGAAAATTCCTTAAAAATCTTTAAATATTCTTTGGCAATGATTTTTAAATCGTTTTTTTCTCGGATAGAGAGGTTTTGGAAATTCTTTGTTTATATTTTCATAGAATTTTAATTCTTTATTGATTTTTTGTTAAAGAATTTACAATACATCGAACTAGAAACGATCTATATATCTATATCTGTCCTTCCCTTAATCTTAAGAACGAGTAGGCGGATAGGGATAATCCGGGATGATCCTTATACTATGTTGTAGAGTGACTGGATCTGATTTCAACCCCAAAAGGTCAAAGGTCGTAGCCAAATGCCAAATGTTAATTTTCTCAGAAACTGGGTCAAACGGGATAAAAATTATAATATGTTATAGAGTGACCGAAACTGATCTTGACCCCAACAATTTATAATTTAACATTTACATGTATTGCATATTAATAATTTGGGTACTAATCCAATCCAATCCAATTTTAATAGTCTTAAGATTAAGTTTCCTGTTCGCGGAAAATAAAATTTTCGGGTAGCAAAATTTTCACTAGTGAAATTTTACATGAAATAATAATATGAAGAATATAAAAAAATTTGCTCGTCAAATGAGTTGCCTGTTCATGTGAATTGAAACTTAAAATCAAATATGGAAACTGGAAATATTTCGCTCGTGAAATAAGTTTCCTATTCGCGTGAAATTAAATTTGTGAATCATTTTTTCACTTCCTTATTTCGCTAGGTCATTTTTGTATGTAGAAATTCATTTTACGCCAACAGCAAAGCACAAAAAAATTAAATTTCCGAAAATGAAGTAAAATTTGTATAGAATTTTAGATGTTCGAATAATTCACTTTCGCCTTAGTATATCCCAAACCAGGCAGAAGAATCGCGTTAAAATATGCCCTGGTTTAGATAATTTAAACCAATTGTTATATGGCTAATCGCTTGTGAACTCGAAACTGAACAAAACTAGTATATTGTTATGCCCTGTTTAATTGGAATAAAACACATTAACTCAAAAGTTAATGAATAAAAGAAATAATTTGTATCCAGGTTTGCTATGATAGCAATAGTTGATACGATAAAACAGATAAAAATAAAAGTTTAGGTTTTATATGGCCTGTAATTAGAGTAAAATTTGTATAAGCTTGCGTTATATGTTTTTCATAATAGGACATTATGAAAATATAATTTTATGATACTCTCAATTTTCTAATAATTATCAAGCATTGTCAAAATATTTGCCAATATTGTTAGTAATGTGCTTAAGTGCCATTGTTAATTAATATAAGTACATCAAGATGTCTTGGAAAACAAAACAATACATTTGTTCTCGCGTACTTTTTCTATTCACTTCTATTTTTATTACTATACGCTCGCTTTTCGCTAAAATCAAACGGATGACTGCAAAAAAAAACCACTACGCTTGCTTTTTTCATAGTTTACTTTTTTGAAATATGTATACTAAAATTACGTTAAGAAAAAAAATTTGAGCATTGTATGGTGGCAAACCAGATGAACTTAGAGATTTGAGAAATTCGTTAATTTCTATTCATATTTGTATGACTTAGATTCTCCAAGCAGCAATTGTTCAATTTTGAAATTGATCCCATTCTCACTTTCTCATTTTTTGGAGAAAGCATTGCTCACAATGCACAATACATTCAAATGTATTCAAAATACAGGCATACAGCTGCTATTATAATT
>JAABKK020029188.1:0-16056 GCA_011634745.2 Catotricha subobsoleta | reverse complement strand
ATTATTTTTTTTTGCTTCACTTTTTTATTTACATATACACGAAGTTAGACATCTAGTATATATATTCTACATCTGTGAAACAGACTCCCGTGTTTGGAGTTTTTTTTAAAACTTTGATGGATGTATTTTTCTATTTTTTTCACTAAAATTTGATTAACATTTTCTAGGTGAAAAGGGCAAAAAATATCATGAAGAAGGCAGCTTCAAAAAAGGACATTCAAAAAAGTAAAAATCACAAAAACTTATTTAATTCAAAAATAAATATATAAACATTTTCTTCAGAGGTCACCATGACATTCATAAAGGCGATGAATACGGCAAAAAAAAGAAGTTCTTTGATGAAGACCACGATTCCGCTTTTGAAGAAAAGAAAGGTAGTTTCCACGAGGAGCATGGCAAAAAGAAAGGGGGCTCACATAAAAAAGGACATAAAAAGGGATACTTCGAGGAGGGCAAAAAGGGCAAAAAAGGGGGTGGCAAGAAAGGTTCCCACCATAAAGATGAGAAAGGTAGGGCAAAACAGATTTAAATTAAAATTAAACAATAATTCACATCATTAATAATATTGTTTACAGGCTATAAAGGCAAAAAAGGAAACGATGAACATTATGGAAAGAAATCAGAACATGGTAAGAAGGGCGGCAGTGATCATAAAAAAAAATGGGGACATAAGAAAGGAAGTCATCGTTAATATTATATTAATATACACTGTGATAACATGCCAATGTGATTTTCAATATTTTTAAGGTGAATAAAAATTGCAAAAAATTAATTATCTTTTGACTTCTTAATTAAATCATATTTTAAACTACACGACCACTACCATATAGTGCTGCTATTGTGAAAAACATAAATTAAACATATAAATTATCTAGAATTGCTGGAACGCAGCACATTTGAATTATTTAATGGTCGAATTAATTAATATTAATGAATTTATTAAGAAAAACAAGCTGCCAATGGATTAAAAGAATCTTCATTTTTGTTTAAAATGTTACCAAATAACAGCAAATAATTATTAATAAAAAATGCTATTTCAAAACAACATTTTTTTTTTTATCAAACTTCTTTTTCTTAGGATGTTGTGGCCGGACAAAGGTCATTGACGGACAAATACTCAGAATGTTGTGCTTGTCGAAAATGTGTATGGTTTGATTTCGATCCGTTCAGTAAACTTTGAGAAAATTCAGAATAAACAAAAAAAAAATCTTGATCTTCCACCACAGATTCCTTGACCCAAAAAGAAAATATTTCATGTATATTTTGAGTATCTGAGTATCGAAAGCCGAGTTGAAATTTGAACCCTCCCATACAAAAACAAAAAACAAAAAAAAAATCTAATGATGCAGAAAGTTTAGTTTATAAATGTTTCAAAGTTTCATTCATTTTTGAAAAAAAATTAAAAACCTAGAAAATATTGCCATCAAAAATTAATTTCTTTTTTTTTTTGCACTCAGGGTTAATGTAAAAAAAAGAGAGTAATGATGCCAACATTTTTTTTTTATTTGGCAATGAAAAATCACTAAGGCCAATCGAAAATCTCATTTTATGGTTTTCGATACACCCTAATGAGAGCATGTCTCACAAATCTTTTAATTAATTTATTATTTTTTTTTTATATTGTTTTGTTTACTTTTCTTCTGTAGGATTGAAATCGCGTTCAATAATGTTTATTGTATACTTACATTGTGTGTTGAACAAATATATTTTTATTGTAATTTTCGGAGAATCTGTAAAAACTCAAGAAATGTAAAAATTTATTGTTAAAAATATGGAAAATATAAAAATAACCAGAACACTAATCCGTGTTGAAATCAAATTAAAATTTATAATATATCTGATATTTTCATCGATGTACTTGGTTTTAATAATGCCTGCGACTTATATATCTAGTACATACAAAATATCGTATATTTTATATGAAATGACAAAAGATTTTATCGTGAACACGTGCGTTATCTATTTTAAGTGCTTTTCAATACATAAAATAATGTTACAGTTACAAGTTGTCGGTAAGGTTTTTCACATAAAATGACAATGTACTAAAAAAAAAAAAAAAAAAAAACTCTTTCGTTTGTTATAACGACAACAAATAACAATAACAATAACCTTTGGTTTGTTTATTTTTCATCTTTTTTTTTTCTCTCTCGACATTCTTTTAAGCACTATTATGCTTTTATTTATTTTTATTTTAATATTATCCAATAACTATGGAATATATAAATTACAGAAAAACTCGTGCTATCACATACAAATTGTGTTCGTTTCATTTTTAACATCATTTTATTATTTTACATTGTTTGCGTAGATTTAACGTCAAGTATATAAATATGCCATAAATGTCAATATTTCAACACTAATTATTCACGCCTTGTTTGAATGAACCAAGGTCAACTATGTTTATAAGAAAAGGTTCAATGCCAATATAAAAAAGCAAAAAAAAAAAAAAATAATAAGTATTATTTCATTACCTATTCACCTTCTGAAATATCTCAATAAAAATATAAAATGTTTCCATTCCACTTGTGTGTGTTCCATCAATATCCTATCAAAAATGATAATTTTTCTATCATAAGCATTATTTGTCCCACCATGAAAAACATTGTCACCTGTATGTGACACAAAAGATCTCACACGTACGATGCGCGTTCAAAACCCCGACATATCGAATTATTCTTTTTATAATATATATTTACTATAACATAAATGAAATAAAAGAGTGATGAGTCCATAAGTATGATAAACGTGTCACTAAAGAAACAAACATCCCCACATGTATTCCAGCACACCATCATCTATCGAACCAAAGCTCGAACGACGAAAGAGGAAAAATAAAAACGCTGTTAATATTGGATATATAATAATGTTGGGATAATGTTGCAGATATTTTTGGTCACGTCAGGGCTCTTTCATATGACGTGACCAAAAAATATCTTTACTATTTTACCAAATTGTTTAGACAGGGCACGTTCAAAAACTGTAATTAATGAAACGAGATTTATTTTTATCAGATAAATTTTGTTTTATTATTAAAATTGCGAGTTATTAATATACCAATTACATTGATATTGTTTATTATTATTACATATTATATAGCAAAAAATAAAAAAAATACTGTAAATATAATTTAGATGAGAAAGAGAGATTATCATTATCATCATTACAACACTATAATAAATAAATATCAATAATAATTAGTTTATTTAAAAAAAAAAATGATTGTTTATTTGAATTAACCTATAAACCGTACGGTTACTAACATGGCATAATAATATACTTACTGTTGTGCCTTGCACGATTTTCAAAAAAAATAAATAAAAAATAAGATTTTTTTTTACATAAATTTAAATCTATTATTAAAAAGTTGAAATTATTTATCACATTTTGTTTCATTATTAAAAATTTGCATATTTTTCTTTTATTTTATAATTTGTTTGAAATTTTTTTTTCACATTTTCTAGATAGCATAAGTATTGTTTATAAAATTACAATTAGAATTACAATTATACATTATATACCTACTTACACTTGTTTCATATTCAAATTGAAGCTAAAAATCTCTGCTATACCTTAAATATAACAACATGCGTACAAATGTTGTGAAAAAAAAATTCATACCGTGTGATGGTATGATATTTATACCAAGCAAAGGATTTCAAGGTATATTTTGGCCGATTTATAACATAATTAAACTTTTTCATGATATAAAATATGCATACTTGAAAAAAGTATTAATTATGATTCGGCCAAATATATATCTCAGAATCCCTTGTATATGTTTCAACGGTATGAAAATACTTTTTTCATTAGGATTAATAAATGTTGACTTTATCTCTAGGACACCGTAATTTACCTACATAAATGTTTCATTATGAAAAATTGAAATTTAACAAAATAAATATGAATTAAATCAAAATTAATTAACTTAAGTTTTGATTAAAAAAAATTGATCATAAAGATAATCTTTTTTCTTTGTATTAAAATGATGTGAAACATTAAAAAGAGAACGTGATGTAATCTAATAAGATTATACAAGCATATATGGGCATATCCACGAGAAAAATTCAAAAACCTAATTATAAAAAATATTTTTAATTCTATACTATTGCATGAGGTACTATGAAAGAAAAAGTTGTGTTAAATATCGATTCTCATCAGTTTGTAAAGAAAAAAGTGTTGTCAAAACAATACTACTCTTTTTATTTTCTAAAAACTGTTTTTCTTATAAGATTCTCATTCGAAATTAAATGATTAATAACTTCTTACGGAGAGTCAAATAATAGCAAATAATAAAAAACGATGTATTGAAGAAATGTTCGTCTTTTTAAAGTAGATGGGGTCGTAGTATTGAAGATTTTTGTTAGATTTTGATTTCAAGTAGTTTTAACATGTTAAAGTGGACGTGTAACGTGTCTAACGTTTTTGTGTAACGTGCGTAACGGAAAAATGTCCAATTTTTTCATATATGTGTTAAGAATAATTTTAAAATTATTATAAAATATTTATTGAGAAAGAAGCATAATATTTATAGGAAAAATTATGGAAATATTTTATCCACAGAACTGAAGTGTTAAGGTAAATGCGAATGGAAAAAATCGTGTTCCGAAAAACGTAAAGTTCCAACGGACCCTTTAGTTGGTAATATCTTATAGAATTCACTGTAATTTGATATTGTTTATGCTTGCGTTAGATAGAACCCGGTAACATCTATAAACAAGCCAAATAGATTTAAGATATATAGATAACATTAGGAAGAGTTATGTATTTAAATATGTGTGTGGGTAACGTGCTAAACGATGGAAATGGCCATATTATCAAATTCAAAAAGGCAATAAAAGATGAAAACACTTTACTTTTTAACCGCTTTCAAGCCAGGAAATGTAAGCATAATGGCGTATTAAGGTTAATCTCTAATTATCGAAACGAGTTTACAAGGATCGGATAGGTGGAAAAATCAAGGAATATATACTTGGTAATAACTAAATCATATTCACAAGAATACTTCCCATAAGAAAAAATCATCTTAGCAATTTTCCATTGTTTCTAAATCATTTTTTTATTTCATAAAAATTAAGTACTTACGTACCCAATTCAATCTATAGATTGACATCTGTAGATAAGAATACATTTATCAGAATAAATTTTTATTAAAATTTTCAACTGTTTCCAAATTTATTTTTAAAAATAACATTCATATTTGATAAAAAAAAATTACATCGATATTTTTCTGTCAAAGCAGTAAAAAAAATTCAGTGTTCTAAATTTTCTTACCACCCATTTATAAATCGTTATTCGGTATTGATCGAAAGTTATTACTGTAACGTCTGTTTTAATGTTCAAATGAAGCGAGAATATAAATATAAACCATGACACTATCGTAAATCTGGGACGATGGAAAATATATTCCCTGACAGTTAATAACACATACAATAGACATATATAGTAAACGTTCTATTGCTATTTTCATGTTAAATTGTAAAACAACGTTAAATATTTTATTTTTATAAAAACCAGACAATTTATGTTTAATTTATTGATGTCATCCAATATAGAAATTGTAATATACGGAAATGAATAAATATTTTAATATGAAATTTAAAAGCCATGTTAGTTCGTAAATATTTTAGTAAAGTACTTACTTCAATTTCTGTTAAACGGTTAAGTTAAATAATCACACAGTATTGTTCAATTAATTAATTATTATTATTTATTCGACCGCAAAATAATCACAATCTAGTTTAACACTTTGAATGAAGATGTAAAAGATGAGCAGAACCCGAAAATAGAATTTATAGTTTGGTTTAATTTACATTATTCATTCATTTATCCATCAAGCAATCCGAAGTATTATAATAACGACCCATGTTCATATCATCTCTTATACATAATTAATAATAATTAAATCGCCCACTATCTACCATCATTTGTTTAACAAAATAATCAATAATAATTATTGTTATTGATGTGTTTTCTTTTGATTTTGATTTGTGTGGTACAGTTTTGATAAACAGATTGATGTCACTGTATCTTACATGTTGAAAATAAAGTCAACGGGACGACAACACATTTATATCATAAAGTCTTAAATTATTATATAACATGCGTTAGTAAGCATCATGTGCTATATCTTATTAGAAGGAAGGAAGGATAGACGGTAGATTTATGAAGTCACTTACTCATGTCATAGCTAGTTAAATTTGCGGTCTACATTTTAGATGTTTCGGAAAATACGTTTTACAAAATTTATAAAAAATGATACTTTTCCTTTTTTATGGTAAGTTTGTGCCTTGTGCTTTCTTAATATATATATATATTTATATGTGTTTTTCTGGTACGGGTGTGTGCGTGCAAATATATATAATAGGGATGTTAAGTGTTTGTGGCAAAGACATTTTTATTATTATTTTTTGTGTTCCGTTTTGAAATAAATGAGAAAATCATAGTAGCAAATACCTAAGTAAAATATATAAAATAGATTCTATTCTAAATTGGTGTTAAAGTTTCAAATTTAGAACCATCTTCAGTCCAACATATATAAGTATTGGATCATTTTATATCCTTATATTCAATATCCTGTGAATAATTTTTACGCTAACATATATCGCATCATAAAATTCAAATTGAAAAAAAAAATACCAAAATTTTCTTTCAAAAACATTAAAAATTGAAGTAAATTTTTCACAGTTATTAATATTTTAGTCTACTGATTTAAATGCGATTTCTTTCGAAAATCGTCAAAACTGTACCCAAATTCATATTAAACGAATATTAATTCCTTGCAAATGTAAACAAATTTTATTTTCATTTTGCCAGCCTAGTTATTCAAATTAGCTGGCACTTACAAAGCACATTATAGCTTGAACTGATATTTCGTAACAGTACGTTACAAATAATTATTTTATGTCTGGTTCTAGAATTAATTTATAAAGAAAAATTGTGTGCTCACTCCTTACCCAGTTACCATTACATAATCGCTTACTTATATAATAAAAAGTAAACTTTAAAAATTATATTGCATATAAATATACGAAAATTTAAAACACCTGTACACAGCTTTCCAACTTCAAGTCATTAATCTTACTTTTTGTAAATTTGCAAGAATTTCAGCGCTATGATAAAAAAAAAATGAATGCGAATATATGTATAAAAAAAAAGAAAAAAAAAACAAAAAGAAATATAATAAGGAGCTTATGAATTCATGTCATGAATACAACATGTTTTCCACTTTTCATATTTTTAGGGTTGGTTATTTTTCATCTAGCGCATATATATCTACTTAACATCTAACAGCTACCATATGTATTTGTATACTCGAATACCTCTGATTATATATATGGAATAACGCACAGATGAAGAAAAGCATTTTGTCTTAGAATTTGTTGATGTACAATATTTTATATTATTTCAAATACATGGCTCCTCTGGTGCTAAGTAACTATACGAAAAATAAATAAATTTTGATTGATAGGATTTATTCCCGTGGTGATTGTTTAAATTATTTCATTTTTTTTCTGTGGTTTTTTTCAAGAAAACTTCGTTTAAATTCTGAAAATATTATCTAACTTTCATATTTGGATCATTTCTAAAATCTGATGTAATAATAATAAATGTTTGATATTAAATATGAGACATAATTTGCGTATCACAAGCAACCATTAAGAGATAATTTTATTATTATGTTTACTATCTATGCTATTAAGTATGATTATCGGCACAATACACACAATATTTGTTCAATATCCAAATTTAGTATATCGTGTCGTATTGTATTTCTACAGTGTGATATTATTGTTATTATTATTGTACAATATGTCGCCCAGGATATACATAATAAATGTGTAATCTGATAAAATAATCATGCATCATAATATATAGAAGTTATGCATGCATACCATCAAGGCTACTAGAGCTATGCTATATCTATCTATAAGATTATATTTGCGCTATAGCTATAATATTATGCGACATGAAAATGCGAGAATGTTTAGATTTCCGTGAGGAAATAAAGATAAGATATTCCTTTTGTGCATGTAGCATGTATATAGAGTATAGACATACACCAGGTATTATATTAGACACCTACAACATCTAATACAGAGAGAGAGAGTATTATAGAGACATACCAGAACCGTGTGTTTTTCAAATATACAAAGTTTCTATTATTATAGTAGATACGTATTTCTATTTGAATACCTATATTGTATTAATATACATGTTTTGGCTTTTACTTAACCATCGTAGATTTGCAAGAATATTTATTTGACAAAATGCAGCCATAGTAAACAGGTATAGATTTTGGTTTTTATTGACTTAAAGAAAGTAATTTATTTTCTATTTATAGAACATTGCGTTTATATGGAAATTTCTATTACATACGTTTGCTACATCGCAAATACAACACAATAACTACTAGTCACTTAATCAAAATGAAAAATTTGTTTATCAGCAGAAAACGAAACAGAAAAAAAAAACAGATCGAGAAGAAATTGGTATATACGTTAAGCAATGTTTATCAGTACACAATTTTCTTTTAATTTAAAAGAAAATCTCTCTTTTTCTACTTCATATTCTTACATACAACATACTTTTTGTGTAATACAAAACTAAAGTGTCTACTTATACCTATATCCATATATTAATACATTTTACATAAAATAAATGATGTGGTTCCGAAAATGGTTACAATGAAAGTAAATAGAGCATGGTATTCTGTGTTGGCTGTTACTGTTAAACAGATCTAGAAAATACCACATTCGTTGAACAGAAATCCGGAAAATTGTCACAAATACCATGTAAGAAAATATATATTATGATAATGTGACTTTGTTTGGTTATAACACAATTGGGGTTGATTGTGCTGTACAAGAAAACTTTAAAATTACATTTTTTTTTTTTATAGAGGTAGTTATTTAAACCTCAAAAGGTTACAATGAATATTTCTTTTCTCTTTTTTACTGGTTTTATATATTTGAGAAATTCATTTCATTCTTTTGTCTTGTTTTTTTTTTAACGTTACTTACTTACGTGCAAAAATGTTATAAGTGCCTACCGATACCTTTAACATAAAAACTTTTAACAAATTTGCTAAAGCTTAGGGTTTTTGAAAAACATATTATATCCATTATTGATAAAATTGTATTAACAATACTATAAGCATGCGCTTCTATACTATACTATCTATTCTATTTTATTTTATTCTATTTTATTCTATTTTATATTATCGAAATAAATACTTAGTCTTCTTTACCTATTATTTAGAAACTTTTTAAAAAGACGAAGGTAAATCTGTTGTAGTATATAAATATAAATTAAGCGATTTGTCTTGTTGTAAACAAAATTTATTTTCATGTCTTTTGTGCCTAATACACAACCATTTCCATCCGAAAAACCGTTAGAGCCACACCAACTAACCCCCCTAAATTGTTATACAAAACAACTTAAATGTTTAAGTTTATAAAAGTATATTAAATAAAATTTTCGCTATGTTGGTACATCGAATAGAAAACATTCTTGCGCTATATTCGTTTTAAGTGCCAAGTGCCAACAAAAATTAATATATTCGCTATACAAAAGATTTCATTGTACGTAATATACTTTTGTTGGTATTCCGCTTCGCACCAAAATCATTATTATGTTTATAAATTTATAAAGGATGAGTTACGTATATTTACAATACAATTTACATAGCCCATCATGATGGCGTACGTATTAAACCTGAAAATCAGAATATTATTCCAGTGGAATTTACAGTAGATTTAAATTTTATGAACACATAAATGCATTCGTACATATTCTAACGTGGCAACGTAGATTTATTGTTTTATTTATAACTTTGTTTAAATTGTATGAATCATAGCTAAAGGAAAACACATTAAAAACAATACATAGTAGTTTGTCAACATTGCGAGAAATCTTAGCATTTTGACACAACCATCAAATAAAGATTTTTATCATGGGAATCAACTTTGCTTATATTCTATTTTATGTTATAAAGTAGAATGTTTCCAGAGAAAATTTAAAATTTAATATTTCCACAGTTTCATTATAATTTATATTGATAATGAAAATTTTGCTTAAATAGATTGAAGTTCAACAATATTTTAGATTTATACTAGAATCATGACAATATTTCAAATTATTTGTATATTTTACAATTATATAAATTATTTTGTAAATCTACAAATGTGACGAGTAACATTAATGCTAATACATTCACTTCAGTGCAACTTTGTACCAAATTATAAATTTATTATGTACATATATTCTTTTCGTCATTTAGTAAAGCATATAGAATATAGTGTATATTTCTCTATTTGCTACAAATTGTAATTTTTATTTTTATTTTGTCATAATTATAATGTTTAACCGAGTTTTTTCCACAGATAAAATGAAATATAGCATGAGAGCGACATGATAAATAATACAATGTCGTACTTATCTTTCCACCTTGACGTTGACAATACTTTGGTGCATATTTTTCATATAAAATATAATTTATTAGACTAGCTTTGTCTGAAACGAAGACGTTATAAACGTTTTCATATGTGGCAGAGATTTATTACATATCTGAGTAAACGCAATAAACATCTAAGATGAAGAGAACCCGTGTGCTTTTCTTTGGAAAGAAGTAAATGGAAAAAAAAATCAAAACTTAACAGACAATCTCTCTCAAAACATACTTAAGTGTAGCAGTGGTAGACACTTATACCATACTTTAAAAGAGACTAATGCATATATCGTGAATGCAAACATAAAGCATATTTAGTCATTATAATTTTTCTTTACCAATTCTTTTTTCTCACAATCTAAATCTAATGTAATAAGTATAATAAGAATTATGAAACTTTAAAATAAAACTTTTAAATTCACACATTAAAACTTTTGCAGCTAGTATTATTCTTGATTATCATTATTACCGTTCATAATAAATATGCTATAAAAAAGACTTAACTTTTCTTAATACTATTTCATTTATGAATTTCTAGTTTTCCGTTTACGATTTTCACCGCGCATTTTCCGCCACATAATAATATTATAGAAGAAACCGCAAAATTTACAAAACTTTAAAATTTGATAACGCAAAGCTCTTAGCATTCACACTAAATTCAAACCATTTAAGTAACAATCGTGAAGCTTATTCAAAATCTTATAATACACGCTTCTACATATTTATTGGTGATGTATGTATCCCAACAAGCAATTATAAATTGAATTTTCGAAACATAAAAAATTAGTTGCTAACTATATAAATGATATTTTATTTCTGTCTAAAAAAAAAAATTTAAAAAAATTATTTGTCATTTGCAAGGGCACAGCTTTTATAATCATACATCAAAACTGAGAAAGCTACTATTTTCGGAGAGCATTAAAGTTAGAACCTTAGTTGTTTGAATTAATGTTATTTTTTTTAACGAAATTGGTTACAATCTTAAAAAACGATTGTTCAACCAAATGCAAGAAGTGAAACGAATTTTGAAGAAAGTAGAAACGATCATTTTAATTTGAGAAATTGAAATTTACTTTGGTTAAATTACAAATTTTTGTAACAAAGTATTTAATAGAAAATGAAATATTTGCTCTGATCAACTAAAATTTTCTTTTCTTTCAGTCAGAATGCTTTTTATTACTTCGTTCAGGGTAAAAAAAAAAAAAAAACTAAATGATTGAATTTTAAAATACTCAATTCAATTTATAATTGATTTAAAAATTGTCTTATATTTGTTGGGTATATGTCTATTGCAATATATTGCATACAGTACAAGGTTTTAGTACACAGATAATACTTATATTCTATATATATATTCTATTTACGAATGGCACTAAGTATATGCTCTTTTGCGTTTACTCATATAAAACGTATACTATATAAATATAACCATTATAACATACATTTGAAACAGCATTATATTTAATAATATGTATAGTGTATACGATCCATAATTCCTTAGTGATGATGAAAAATTCGAGGGCTTTGAACTTTGCCCATAAATTTATTTTATTACACATTCGGATTTGTAATGCTTCTTTTGATATGATAAATTTTCATATAATATTATGTTTTTATAATAATGCATGCTACTTATGCTGTGTAAAACTGAATCCATGGTATAAACTTAACATATCATTATAATGAAACTGCATTGGTGCCTATTTAAAATGGGGTTATAAAATATAACATAGAATATTGAGTGTAACGTATAGCATAATACTAAATCGAATTTCACATAAATTGACCTTGTTTTTCAAATTTTTATTTATAACTTAATTTAATTCTTCATGCACAAATTCTATTTATACATAAATCTATTAAATGATTTATGTGTACGTGTGACTTGTACGCTGCTGTATATACTAAAGAGCGCATCAAATCAGAATTTTTTGTTAATTGTTGGTAAAAACCTGTTAATTAGATTGCAACATGAATCAGTCAATGGTATTGCCTCTCATTTTTTATTTTTATTTATTTATATATATTTTTGTTGTTGTTTTGTTTTGGTTGTTTATTTATTCGTTAGTTGATATAATACCGTATTCAAAAAAAGTTGCATAATTATTAATTATGGTAACAATCAGAGCTGATGTTGCAATTAATCAGTTCAATGAATATTGCGACAACATAAATAATTTTTTATGAAAAATATATTTTTTCACCATTTTTAATTTCAATTCAATCAATTGATATAATTTTATAGCTGCAAACACTTATGTAGGTTTTTTGTTTTTTTGTTTTTTTTGTTTTTGTTGTTGTTTGCAAATGTCCAATGCTAAGCTTAAAATGGATCTAATTTTTTTATATACTCTTAGTTAAATTTTAAATAAATATAAACACGTAACTAAATTGTAATTATTTCTTTACGAAATTGGTATAAATACTAAACAAATTTTAGCAATCGATGTCATATTGCATTGTATTCTTGAATAGTTTACAACGAAATCAAATTATTTTACAAACTGTATACGATGGTTTTAAAGCCAACGGTGATATTGTGTTTTGTAGTATTTGTATGTTTAGTTTATAGTTCTAGTGCTCGTCGCATATATGATGATTTAGAATTCTCTGCATCCGATAAAGAAGAGTCATGGAAGAAAGGTGATGAGTCTGACCATCATGAAAGTGAAAAAAAGGAGGGGGGTAAAAAAGGAGAAAAGGGTTACAAATCAGAGCATGGGTATCTACATCAATTAAACTTTATTAATTATTTTCCTATCATATTAAATATATTTTGCTCCAATTTATGTTTTTGAATTTTTAATTGTAATAAATACAAATCGAAGGAATTTTCATAAATATTTTGCAGCGAAAAGAAGGGGAAAAAAGGACATCATGACAAAGAAGGGCATGAGGGCGAATATGAAGAAAAAAAGGGGCATAAAAAGAAACATCACGATGATAAAGGATATCATGCTAAAAGCGAAAAAGGGAAAAAAGGAGAAAAAGGCCATAAATATCACGAAGAAGGCAGCTTCAAAAAAGGACACTCAACTAAAGGGCATCATGTTATTCATAAATTAGATGAATCTGAAAAGAAGAAAAAATTCTTTGATGAAGACGAGGACGAAGGTTATGAGGAGAAAAAAGGCGAATTCCATGAAGAGCATGGCAAAAAGAAAGGAGGATCACATAAAAAGGGTCACCACAAATCAGCATACGATCATGGAGACAAAGCCAAGAAGGGTTATTCGAAGAAAGGCAATCATCATTCTGATCATAAAGGTACGATGAAATATTAGTATTTGAGATGTTTGCCACTAAATAAGTTAGTATGAGTACAAATATTAACAAACAATTACTCATTATTTATTTAGGTCACAAGGGAGAAAAAGGACATAAAGCTGAACACGGTCATAAATCGGAGCATGGTAAGAAGGGCGGCAGCGATCATCACAAAAAATGGGGCTCTAAAAAGGGACATTAAATTATCGAAACCATTTGTTAAAGAAATTTATCAAATAAAAAAAATGTGATATTTTAAAGTATGTACTTTGTGATTTTAATGTTGACAAGCATTCATTTTTAATAGTTTTGACTTAGTTAGGTATTTACTAAAATATCGTACGACGATTAAAAAGTTTTTTTGAGGTAACCATTAGTACAGTACGATTTAAATTTGAATCGTCTGTCTCTTTTGCACACATGTGCTTATAATTCACCGTTGTCTCGCTTGACAAGTATAGTAAAGTTAAAGTCAAATATTAGGCGCCACTGCTTCCCATAAGTGCAAATGTGACAAAAGCGGACATTTATGTGAGACCAAAAGAGACCTCCGTTACCCCCTTAATTCTTGACTCAGCTAGACGAACAGGGAGTCTCTTCAATTTTAAATCGTACTCTCGTCCGTGCCTGGCTTGAGGCGAGATAGGCGAAAACCAGGCGCAAAAAAAATATATTTGAAAAAAAAAACTTAATTAATATATAAATAGTATTTTTTTTTAACTTTTTTAAAATAAGCCTGCACTACATACAGCGCGGATTTTTTCGCGGAGTATTTATTATATAAAATATTATCTTTTTTTTAATTTATCTAAGGAATGGCTGATCATACTGCCTGTTTTCAATAGTAAATAAAATCACTAAGATATCGTAAGAAACTTCGAAACATCCTCCCTCTAAATATATATATAAAAAAACATATGCGCTCAACTAATCATTTTTCTGTTTTCTACTTCTAATTCCTGTTTCTACATAATCACCGAGAAAAAATCCGCCAAATATTGATGATTTTGCATATTTCATATGATTTTTGAAAGCTGGAATGCCATTCCAAAACGGCCAAATATTTAAGACTTTTTTTGAAATTTCATAACAGCGGTAATGCAATTAAATTTTTAAAAATTAGCGCGCTAATTTTCTAAAAGTATTATTGAAAAAAACATTAAATTTAGCGTTACTGTGTCAAATATTTTGAATATAGTATTAGTGCCGCATAAAAAACAAGCTGCCAATTAATTGGCACACGACTTCATTTTTGTAAGAAATAAAAAAAACAAAAACAATTTTTTTTTTATCAAAGCAATACTTAATTTTTTTTAAGATTCGCAGAATTTCTCAAAAATGAAGTAATAAACGATAGCGTGCGAATGCCCTAGTGGATTTTTTTTCAAAACCATAGTAGCGAAAATAGCATTAATCTATACAAAAACCATAACATTTTAGAAAACATACCGAATCCATACTTGATCCATATATGATCTATATACTTGATTATATATAATAAAAATATATTAAGACCATAAATTCCCAGTCCATTTCCATACATAATAATCAAATTTAGTATGGTTTCTGGCCATCCAAAAGCTGACAGATACCATTCTGGAAGCAAAAACATTGTCAGTCCCACTTGTCAAGAAGAAAAATAATTTCCTTAAGATATCTGATGAAACTAAAAAATGTATCGCACATCGCAACATTGTTCAAAGAAGATGGCAACGATGCAATGACCCGTCAATGAAACCGATATACAAAACTCACTTAAACAGATGCAATAACAACATCAGCGCAAGTGTAATTAAGTACCGATAAAGCATTTTAGCGCATCAGTAAAAGCATCAGAGGAAAATATTCCAGATCATTCGGAAAACTCGAGTAAAACGGTAAAGTTCTTTTCACTAACAAAGAAAAAGTCAACGCTATCGCTGATACATTTGCAAAATCACATACACTAACATCGAACATGAAGCATTCAATAGATGTAAAGGTAAAAAGCTTCAACTCAAATTTTGACAAAATGAATCATTGTAATGTCGATACATATACATCACCGAATGAAATAAAATCCATTATCAAGAAACTCATTTCATCAAAAGCTCCAATTCTTGATGGTATTCAAAATAATCTTCTAAAGAAGCTGCCTGAACGAGCGATAATCCTTATCACAAAAATATTCAATGCTTGCTTAAAAAAGACAAAGTGATACCGATCCCGAAGCCTGGCAAAGACCGCAAATTGACCAGTAGCTATAGGCCAATCAGTTTACTAAGTTGTCTTGGAAAGCTGCTTGAAAGAGTAATATATGCCAGGCTTAACAATTTCGTCAATGATAACAACATCATCGTTAA
>JAABKK020029177.1:0-16058 GCA_011634745.2 Catotricha subobsoleta | reverse complement strand
CTGAGAAAAAAGTGCGAGCGCACTATAAAATTTTACCAGGTAAATATTTACCAGGTTCAGTGTGATAGTACTATTAAGAATAGAGAATAGACTATATAGACTCCGTTTTGGAAAATTAATCAAAAAAAATTATAGAATGAGTCAACCAGCCTCGTAATTTTTATACAGGACATTCACTGATTTAAATATTAATATCTGAAACTAAACTGTATAGTGCGAGATAATGAATACGACACTTCACACTTATTCCATTATATTATTTTTGTATAAAACAAAAAAAAAATAATGTGGGCAGCGGAATTAAATAGTTACATACTTATTTAATTTAAAATTAACTAATTAATTAAATTGAAGCGAACGCAAACTATTCCACTTGCGGTGATGGCTGAATTACCGCATACTTATTTATATATTTATTATTCAGTATTGCGTTTTCAGCTAGAATATTTTAAAGATTGACAGAACTGTGTATTCTATTTCGATAACAAAATAAAATAAAAACTTACACTTACTTTAAATAGTTTTTTTTTAAAACAAATTCAACAAATACGTGCAAAATGTTTAATCGAAATAAAAAAGAACCAGAAAAGAAGAAAAGACGTGATTTATCCGAGGTAAATTTAATAAGAAACCAAATTACATATAGTTTTTTTTATGTTCTTTAGTAGAAAGGGAAGCATGACTCATGTATTAAAATAAACATCGTACTTTCTTCTAATGGTTTTTGCTTCATTTTTATTTGACAGTATGGATTATTTGATATGCCCGGCGATATTGGATTGGATGGTAACAGCAGCATTAATGATGATGATGGTGATGGTGATAGTGATTTAGAGGCAGAACTAGCAGCTATTACAGCTGGTGGTGGAAATAAGCCTCGTCCAAAACCAAAACCTAAAGCAGAAATACCAGAATCGGATTTAGGCAAAATGGTTGCTGAAAGCTTACGTGATATTGGCAGTGATGAAGAGCTTTCGGGTGATGATGACGATCCAGATTTATTAAATGAACTATCCGAATTAACCGGTGACACTGAGGCTGTGCCAGATAATCCTGTAACAGATAATACTGTTACAGAAGATCCTCTGGCAGTCACTCCATCTGAAGATGCACCGCCTGAAATGATTTTACCAACAACAGCAATTAATGTGGTCGATTTAATAAAAACTCGTATTGAAATGTATAAGGAAGCTGAAAAAAACGCTAAAGAAACTGGAGATAATACTCGTGCCAGAAGATTTAATCGAGGTCTAAAGACCTTGGAGTCACAATTGAAACAAGCTAATGCTGGTCGACCTGTAACTATGGATGAAATTCCTCCCGAAGTTACAGTTAAGCCTGTTCAACCTACTGAAACTAATGCCGCAGATGAGGCAGGTGATAGTGCAGTTCGACAAGCACCATTACCACCAACTCCAACATCTCCATCTACTGAACCATCAGCATCACCAGATTCAACGTCTACGCCTATTACAACAACCGTAGATGAAGAAAAAATAAGTGTGCTTTTAGCAAGGCAACGGGAATACAAGATTGCCGCATTAAATGCAAAGAAATCAGGTGATACAACAGCTGCTCTTCAATTTGTTAAAGTAATTAAGGTGTTTGATGCAGTATTAACAGCAGCTCGTACGGGACAAGTGGTTGATTTAAGCGATATGCCTCCTCCACCTAATGAACTTTCATTAAGTAATATATTAACTAATATAACGCCAGCAGTAGCATCTTCTAATGAACCGCACAAATCAGAAAAGGAAGAGGCTGAAACTCAAAAAGCACCGGAGGCTGATAATACAAGTCCACAACTTCCTGATGAAACGCTAGTTACAGCCACAACGATTTTAGAAGCGCTAGTGCAACGATTAGATAAATATAAGTCAGTAGAGAAAGGCGCAAAGGACGAGGGAAATACTAGCAAAGCTAGGCGATTTGGACGAATTGTTAAGCAATATGAAGATGCAATCAAAATGTATAGAGCTGGAAAAACAGTACCATATGAAGAATTGCCAACGCCACCTGGGTTTGGACCAATTCCACTTGTTAATGTACATTACGTTATGATTATTAATATATACCAGATTATTAAAGCCCATTGTTTCATTTTAGAATGCATCATCGACGCCTGCTGCTGCCCCTGCCTCTACTCCTGTCCAACCAGTTAAACCTCCTTCTGCACCAGCAGAGAAACAATCGCCGGCAGCACCACGTCATCCACTTCGAAAACAGGAATCTCGAGTGAGTGGTAATCATTCGAATACTTCGGTAATGAGTAAAACCATTGAGACTTTACTTGAGCGGCAGAAAGAATTTAAAGATGCGGCTCTTGATGCTAAGCGTTCTGGTGAACTAGAACAAGCTAAAGAGTATTTAAAAATGTATAAAGGTTTCGATAATTTATTGGACGTTGCTAGAGGTGGTCTACCTGTTGACTTATCAACGGTAATATTAACAATGCATATTTTTATTTGCGTTTCATTTAAATAAAACTATATATGAAACTGATATTTGAAATTCTAATTTCAGTTACCAATATCGCCATCACAACGGGATACCTTGGAAGATTCATTTACAGTTGTTAGTGACACTGACGGTGATCATGGATCTGAAGAATTAACTGGCATTTGTGGACGTTTAGAAGATCAGTTACAAAAACAATTGGCAATGTGTAAGACGACAAGGTATTTAATTTTCTGAGAAATTCAATTAAGAATCGAACGTAGTTAAATTCTTTAATAAATCTTTAGAGATCATCATAAGGCATTAGGTGATGTACCTGGTACCAATCGTTTTGAAAATTTGGCTTTAAGCGTACAAAAAGATTTAGATATTGTTAAATATGCAAGCAAGTTAGTAACAGTAAATATATCGAAAATATCTTATTGCATTTAAGTTTCTAATTCCTTTTATTTTACGTTAACAGGAAAAAATTAGCTGTACCTAAATTCCATTATGAACAAAAAAGTTTTAATATTGTTAAGAGCAACACTGATCTAGGTGAAACTGAAATGGAAATAACAGTTATACGCGGCATTAGCTATAATGTTCCAAGTCCGAAGGACGTTGACACTTATGTTAAAGTAGAATTTCCTTATCCACAGGTAACTAAGTAGAATAATCAATTATAACTTTGAAAATGTTTCCATTGAAAATAAATTAATTAATAAATAAATGTGTAAAATTTTGTTTAAAACAGGAAACGCCATTCAAAACAAAAACTCAATTAATTCGTGATTCCGATAGCCCTGAATACAACGAAAAATTTATTGCTGAAATTCAACCAAAGGCAAGTAAATGCCAACGAGTTTTTAAGCGACATGGCGTTAAATTTGAAGTGTACTCAAAAGGGTAAGTAAAAAATAATGCGGAACATTTCTTTAATATTATCGGAATAAATCGACATTTATTTTATTCAATTAACAATTAACAATTAATTATATATTAATTTACACTTTAAATTAATTAATTAACCGAATTTAAGTCTAAATAATGTCTGGGATAATGATTTAATTTTTTTTTTAAAGAGCTGTGCGTATAGTACAACTATTTATGAACAGTACTTATTAGTTATTACAATTTAAAACTAAAAATATTATTGTAAAATTTCTGAATACAAGTAATCAAAGTCAAAGCTAAGTTATAAATTAAAATTTTGAACCGCAGTTGCATGAGCATTGAGCACGATGATACTTACTAACATTAAATATCCAATAGATTACAAATATTAGTGCATAATGACATACGTTTTTAACTTATTACAACTTAATTTGATTGCTTTGACAAAAATTTATTGCAAACTTTTCAAGACTAAATAATTTCACTTTTGCAAATCAATTAGAAACATCGCAATTATTATCCATCGCGATACATCAAAAAAACAAAAAAAAAATGTACAGACTCACTACGTTAAATTTAATACGAGCATGAGTAACATTCAAACATATTTATTAAATAATTTATATAATGGTGGCGGTGGTCATGAATGAAAATGTAAATTAGTAATTTTTTTTTGTAAATTGCATCCGTTAAATATTCCAACTGGAACGAAAAAAATTGTAGTTTTTTGCACTTTTTCTACAAACAAAATAAATTTAAAATGATTTTTCTTTATTTATAAACGCAAACAGATAAACAGAATAAATTTTGTTAGTTTAAAAGTAAAATTAGTTATTTCCATTAACATTTCTATTGAATTTCAGTAAGTTGTATTATTTTACCTCAAAAATCTCTGTGTTTCGTTTTTATTTTTCAACCTCCAATATTAACAGAGAACTAAATGTGTACCTGTGACAAATTTTTCAACTTCATTGTTTATGAATTTATGTTTGATGGTAATGATATCATTGAATTTATTTATCTCTAAATAATTGTAATTTTAGTTTGACATATATCTTTTAGACTTACCACTGAATTCTGTATTCGCTGTTTATATTATGTTTGTCGTTTTATAAATAAAAAATCATCAAAATAAACGAAAAAAATTATAAAATCCACATAAAATCATTAACATGGACATTAGATGCTGTTCAGTAAGTCATCTGTTGCCATGTAACACAAATCTATTGTGTTGTTTTAGCGGCTTTCTACGATCGGACATACTTATTGGAACCACAACAGTAAAACTACAACCATTGGAAACAGGATGCGAGATTCACGATTCATATGATGTAAGTTCTAAATTTTCCTTCAATTTTATAAGTCCGTTTGAGTTTTTTCCTTACATTATGCATTTGATTTTCAACTAATATTTACATATTTTAGTTAATGGAGGGCCGTAAAACTGTTGGTGGTAAATTGGAGGTCAAAATACGAATAAAAAATCCAATATTAACAAAACAAGTGGAGCACATCACAGAAAAATGGTTAATTATTGATACTTAGTGGTTATTTTATGAAAGCCTTAATTGTTACTTTTATATTTAAAACAAAAAAAAAAAGAAAAAGAAAACAACATATTTTTTTTTAAATCAAGTGGAACCACTTTTATTTATTATGCAAAAATAAATTTATGGACTATTTAGGTTTTTTGTATTTAAAACCAATCGCTTAAAAACAACATTTTCATTAAATATTAAAATTGTTAACATATTGTAAATGTCAAAATATAAACATTATTCTCATTAAAAAAAAATAATATAAATATAACAAATTTACTTCAAAATTATAATTTAGATTTTCTTTTAACACACCTAGATTTTAGTTGTTAATCACCAATCATCTAGATCTAAATCCTTAACAATATCAACGTCATTGTCAGCAAAACTATCGTTGTCATCGTCATCTTCGATAGCATCCACTTTTTCTTCCACTTGCTTAACATTTTGTTTTTCTTTTTTCTGTTTCTTAACTTTCGGCAATTTGGTCACCTCGAAATCATCATTTTCATCATCCGAAGGGAATAATTCAACTGGTCCATCTGATTTTTCTTTGGGAACCATTTTGCGCTTTAGCAAGGTCGGTAAGTTGTACTCATTAACGTCTTCTGACTGGATGGCACGTCGTTTTTGTGCATTTACATGCGTGTTCACCCAATTATTATAAAACGTTAGTAATGGTGTACCTTTATTACGTAATGTTGTTTCCCATGCATTAATGGCAGCCGTATCTTTTAATGTGAAGCTTAATTTTTCCCTTTCGGATTCAACAAAACGTGCATTTTCTTCTAATTTATCGCACAGTTGTTTCAATTTGCGAGCGTTATTTTGATTTGAGATTTTATTATGTTTTAAATATTGTTTCAGTTGAATAATGGCGGGTACAGCCAAATCTGGATAGCTAAGTGAAAATGATTCATGTGCCATATAATCTAATATCGAACTGAATACATTTTCAATTACTTCATCATGGAAACCATTTTCTAATAGTTGGTTCTTGTTTAACCGCAAAATGCAAGTAAATTGCAAAGGTTTCATGGATACTTTTGAATGTTTTTTATTAAATGCATTTGAATTCAATACTTCTAAAATGTATGGTACCACAGGAATAAATGTTCGGGTTTCTTTTGTCAGTTGAATTAAGGCTTGAACACAGTGGAAACGTAATGGAAAAAATTGTGCGGTTGGAATCAATTTTATTGCACCTGAAATAATGCTCACAAGCGGATAGATTAATGGTTGAAGTTGAATCTTGCTATGAGTGGCTGATAATAATTCAGCCCATAAACGAATCGAATTTACATACTGCCAATTATAAACGGCTTGCAAACTGTCCTTCTTCTTTAACGTCAGGGCATTACGTAAATGAATAGCCAATTGACGAATGTATAAAAATACATGCTGATACGAAACATTCAGATCGAGAGCAAACATTTCCGTTAGAGAACGTCGCATAAAATTAATTCCCGGTAATGTACCGGGACTGACAAACTTTGAATTACGCACATACGATAAATACATGGCCTTCAATATGGTGCTCAAAATTGATGTTTGCTGATCACGTGTTATACGTAAAATACATAAAAATGATAATACACGAACAGTCTCTTCGCCAGTACTCCACAAAAGAACTAAACGCTTTAAAATTGGTTTTGTCAGAGTTGCAAACGATGATATCATTGGTGTAATTTGATGTAAATGCTTGAGCAACACAATTAAAATATTTGCTGACGAAATATGTTCAAGCAATTTTGTAATATCAATCAAATAACCACGAAGAGGACTTTTGATTTTGTTCCATTTTTTACATTTATGCGGTTTAATGGATGTTTGTTCATTTAAGCCAAGAAAACGACGTAAAGCTGGTTGTAAATGAAGTACACAAAGTTGAACAACACCGTTAAAAGCAGCAGCCCCTTCGACACGAAAGGTTACACCAGGTAAAACCTTTTCACCAGAAATACTTAACAATGCTGAATTTAAAGCTTGAATAACGTTTTTAATAACATCAATTGAGACTTTATCCTTTGACAATTCAATTTGCCATTCTTTCAATAGTTTTAATGTAATTGAATTTTCTTTTCGAGCAGTATTATCATCGCCTTCAAAATCACTTTCATCACTTGCAACATCAAGTTCACCGCTCGGCTTGTGTAGAATGTCTTCATCGCTATCATCTTCAATATCACTTTCTTCACTTTCAACTTCAGAATCACTTTCATCAGTTGCAACATCAAGTTCACCGCTCGACTCATCTATAATATCTTCATCGCAATCAGAGTCAGCATCACTATTAGGAACATGAGTGGTCTCATGAGTTTTCTGTAAACAAATAGGAAAAAAAAACAATATATAAAACATAACCACAAAATATAAAAGATTTTTTTCTTTTTATTATTATTTGTGAGAGAATTTTTGGTTACACATTACACAAAATTGATTATGCCTAATTGAATATACCTTGACACGAGCTCGAAGATGTGTTCCACGAGACTTGCTAGATTTTGTTGTATTTTCAACTTCACGCGCGTACCGACCCATGATAAAGGTAATTTATACTGAACTGAAAACAGAAATGGAAAAAATTGTTTTCTTAATATTTTTGATAAAGAAATTATAAAAATCACAAAACTAAATTCATGCAATGAAAACTAAATGTCTTAATAAATCAAATTTACAATAAAAATGTAAATAATTAATAGTTTTCTTTACGATGTTTTAAAATTAAATTGGCATAAATTACTTTGACTTGTATTCTATTTATCGTACCGCTATTATCTAGGATAGTGAAATCAATGACAGTTGTTACTAAATTTGATAGCTCAACCCAAAAAGAAATAATATGTCAAACTTTTTCATACATATTACAAATTGAACCGTTTCATTCAGGATTCACGATTATCATGTTTTCGATTTGGAAATTTTAAACCGTATCATAATCTGAAGTTATAAAATGTCAAATATAAAATTATTGTAAACAAAAAACTAAATATACATAAATAATTCAATTAAAAATGCGTATTTTATTAAAATCAAAGCAATTATTTAAAAATAATTTCAAATATTTCTCAACATCAGTCAATTTACAACATAATTCGACAGTTGACATTGAAGATGTACGAAGACATTCATATTTAGCTGGTGATTGGTGGAATCCACTAGGTCCAATGAAAGCATTACATTCAATGAATCAAATCAGGTTAGAGTTTTTTAACAGTGATATAAAATACATATAAGCAATTATTTAAAATATGATATATTGTTAAATTTAGAATACCATTCATTCGTGATGGTTTAATTAGTACTGGTAAAACAGACAAAAATTACGCAAACACATCGTTGTCTCTTAAAAATGTTGATATATTGGAAGTGGGTTGCGGTGCTGGATTATTAACTGAGGTTTGATCAAAAATATATATTATAAATATTTATTTTGTTCTTATGATCTATGCACCGTTTAGCAATTGGCTCGAATACATGCAAATGTTACTGGAATCGATCCTGGTGAGGATGTTATTACCGCTGCTCAACAACACCTTCTTGATTCTAATGATGTTTCATTTGTGAACCGTATTACTTACAAAAATCAACCCATTGAAGTTCATATTAAAGAAAACTCTGGAAAATATGATGCTGTTGTTGTGTCAGAAGTACTGGAGCATGTTAATGATAAAACTGCATTTTTGGCTGCTTGTATTGATGCGTTAAAAGTATTTGAATTTTTCTTTTTTTTTATAATAATTAAGTCGCTTCAGCTAATAATCATACAAATTTATAGCCGGGCGGTTCAATATTTTTGACGACATTCAATAAAACATGCTCATCATGGCTTGGTGGTATCATTGTTGCCGAAAATGTTTTGCAGTTAGTACCGCGAAATACACACGATTGGAATAAATTTATTGCTCCGATAGACACTCAAAGAATATTGGATCAATGTAAATCAATCTGTTTATATATATTTCACTATCGATAATTATTTTAATGGAATTTTATTTCGTCTTCTAGGTGGCTGTTCGACAGTTTTAGTAAATGGATTTGTCTATGAATTTTGGCAAAATAATTGGCGATGGATTTCATCAACGAAATTTTCATATGCTTTACAAGCCGTTAAATTATAGTTATTTGTTGAATTTATTTTGTATTTTTAGAGAATAAATGGAGCATTTTTAAAACATGTCTTAACTAAAATTCGTAAATACATTTAGTTGAGTTTGTTTGATAGTTCTTACCAGGCTACTTTAAATCCGATGAATCCTATGAGTATGAGTTTTTCTCGTTCACAATTGCGCTAAATTTAAAGGCAAAAATAAATATATGAAGATAGATTTTTTTTTTTTTTTTGATCCCATTTTGCTTAAGGTTACGATTTGTTTATTTAAAAAAAATATATTTGAGATTTCACATGTTCTGCTTTATACATTATAAATGAATAATATTATTTATTAATAAAATTATAAAATGCATCCTATCTATGAACGCTGTTTACTTACTTAAACTATTAAAACTATTATTTTAATTAAAAATATCTATTGCTGATTAGTGAAGTTAAGTTTCATTTGACGGATGTGATCGATGCAATTTTTTAAGATGATTTTGATACGCATAGCTGTGTGTAAAACGTTCAAAGCAGATGCTGCAGCTGTAGGGCTTCTGTCCTGTATGAGAACGAGAATGAACGTCTAAATTGTATTTTGTATAAAAACGTTTCATGCAAACACTGCACTGAAATGGTCTTTCATTTGTGTGAATTCGCATATGACGCTTTAATCTTAATCTGGAAAATAAATGTAAAAAAAAAATGTGAATGCGAAAAATTATAGGTAAAAAATACAGACAGTTTTTAAGCATTTTTTTTTTTGTATTATTAGTAAGTCTTTGAACAATCATTCAAAATTACTTTAGAGTAGGTTTAGAGGGCAGAGATGAGTTTATTTGAAATACATGTATTTTGAAAAAGCATTAAAATACATTAACTATTTAATAATTGTATTCTAAATACAATATATTTAAAATAAATTTTGAGCTCGTAAGTGCCATTTACATAAAATGTATTACTTACTTCTTATTCTAAAGTAATTCCGAATCGTTGTTTAACGACGCGTCTAATATAAATAAATCAATCATTTAACTTTATTCAATTGCTACTTACTTTGTTCGATACAATTTTCCACAAATATCGCACGGTAATTCAGCATCTTTGTGCATCAATATGTGTAACATTAAATTTGCTTTTGATTTAAAACCACGACCACAAATATCACAAGTATCGGTTGGACCTTTGCTGTGAGCTTGAAAATGTACCCAAAGATGTTGATATTCTTTTCCACATATATGACATAGACCTCGATACGCTTTTGTTTCAATTAAATCACGTTTTTTTAATTTTGGCCAAATCGAATTGTCCGGTTTTGGGGGTTTGTTTTTTAGTTTATATCTGGCCATAGAAATTATTTATGATGTTTTATTATTTGAATCATTTTTTTTTTTTTTTTACAAAAGACTGCAACCACTAACCTGCATTTAATTAATTGTTCTTCAGCTTTTATATTATTTTGAATATTATCTATTTTAATCACTGGTTTCTTATTAGACAAATTCTCTGTATAAGGTTGTGACGACGATTCATTTTTATTGGTATTGTCTACTTCATTGCTATCATCGGCGTCAATATTTTCAAAATCACCAAAATCAGGTGATGGCATATCATAATCTAATGAAAATTGAAACCAATTTAGTATATTTTCTTAAAATAAAAATTCAGGCAAATTTAAAAGAAAGTTACCACTCAAATCACAGAAATCTAATTCATGTTCATTATTAACATCGCTACAATCAATTAGAATTTTATTTTCATCGCCTAAATCAATGAATCCAATAAAGTCTTTATTTACAGCATTATCTACATTTGAATCGTTTTGAACAAATCCATTATTCAAATATAATCCATGTGCATGGTAGATTCGATTTAAGATTTCATTTGTTTGTGCACATTTACGGCGAAATAAAATAGTGGCATTTAGTTCTTGTAAACATTGAAGACATAATCCATTTGGTTCATCTTTTGTTATCTACACAAAGGTATACAAAAATATTATCAATTTCAATATTACATGAGAAAGAAAGAAATGCCAGCAATTTAAATTTGTAAGTAACTTTATAAGAAATTAAATCAAATATGTTTATTAAATTGCAGTATCGAACTTACGTATATACTTGTGCATTCGTAAATTTTTCCAGAAATGTCTTCTTCAACCCAATTATGATCATTGTTATTAAATATACTTCTTACATTTTCATTTTGTGTTAAACATAAACGGCATGCGCTTAAAATATGAGATAAATCTGATGTATGTATTTCCATTATTTATTTATTTATTTATTTATAATTTACAAGAAACTCTGTTGTTGATACATACTTTCATTTCAATAATATAACAAAACATTGTTATTATATTTGTACATAATAATTATTCGGCAGATGACAATCAGGGCGGCAATGGCTACAAAAAGTGACAGCATTTTCTACATTCTCTGATTTAAAGTTCATAGAGCGAAGCGCTGAAGTCGCAAAAACTGTCCCATTTAACTATTTGTAAGGGGCTTAGTTCACATAAGAATGAAAAGTATTAATCTTAAACTGAAACTGAAAATTCGCGTGAGACCATAGAGTAAGACATATTGACCTCTTCGCTTTCATACGAATTTTCAGTAAGACCCCATTCAATTTAGTATCATATAATACTTGCAGCCTTAGTCCCAGTAAATCCATTTTATTTTCCATTTGTCTTGAGAAGAAGTGAATAAATCGAAAATCTTCCATTTATTCAGTTAAATAGAAAATTTATAACGGCTGTGGCTAATAAAGTGACAGCATTTTTCAATTCATACATCAATCAAAAATAAAAATTAACTTTCTTAACTAGGGCTGTATTTTTTATTTGCTTGGCTAATATGTACTTCATTCAAACGTTGGGTATAATTGTTTACAATACGGAAAACTTATGATTTGAGATGCATTAAATTTGCTTTTATCTTAAGCCAATCTTTTCATTTTGTGTAGAAACTTTATTGTGGCTAGTGTGAAGTTATATTAGAGTTAGAGCCGATAGTACTGTTAAAAAAATAAATAGCAACCCTGCTAATATCCATACAACAAACGTCACGAAAATTATAAATCCAAGGAGAATGACTTGCAAATTTGCTTTTTTCACGATTTATACGTCGCATTTATTTGTCGATTTTGGTAAAAAGCCCGTGGAAATATTGCATTTAAAATGCCCCACGACATGAAACGCGAAAGAAAAGTATCTCTGGTAAGTAAAAAAGTAAATTAACATACCGTAAACAACATCGCTTTTCGCCAATTTGACAGCTCCTATTTGGCATTTATTTTGTACAATAATTTTAATCTATTACTTAACAAAAAAAAACAAGTCTAGTGTTATAATTTAATAATCATTTGTTTTGTGTTATTTTAGGCTCCTTTATCGCCATGCCCAATTCCAGATATAAGTGATGATGAACTTGTATCAATTTCTGTACGCGATTTAAATCGTACACTAAAATTACGTGGTTTAACACGAAATGAAATTGTACGCATGAAGCAGAGGCGTCGTACACTAAAAAATCGTGGATATGCTGCCAGTTGTCGCATTAAACGAATTGAACAAAAGGATGAATTGGAAACGGAAAAATCCCAAGTAAGAGGATTATGAATTTATCACCTTGACTAATGGTTACGGGAACAAATGACTTATTGTTTTTTTTTTTTTGTAATTGTCAATTTTCAGGAATGGCATGATTTAGAAGCCATGCAAGACAATAATCAGCAGATTCGTGATGAAAGTGAAAATTGGCGCTGCAAATTTGATTCGTTAAAAAAATTTGCAATCGATAATAAAATACCAATACCACCTGAACTATTAGACTCTCCATAAAATTTCTACACCATTCGGTTTATTATGTATTAGATTTAATTTAATTTTAGAAACAGAAAATTAAGCGGCCGTGAGTTTTTAGTATTTTATTATTTTTTTTAAAATTCTGTAATGGCATTAATTCTAATGTAATTTATAATTCAACATAAATTCTACAGTCTATCGAGGTCAGGTACAATAGATTTGTAATTTATGAAGTTAATTTTGTATATGATATAAGTTAAGTAGTTAAATAAAGTTCTATCATACATTTATTAATTAATTCATTTCAAACCTTTTATTTTGAAACGGTATTTATGGGTTCAATATATGTAATAGAATTTATAATTATTAAAAATCAAAGCTGGAAAATATATATTTGTTTTTTACTTTTCACAATATGAATTAGAAAACAATTTAATGTCTGTGTGTTTCAAAAATACCGAAGTTATTTAAGTCAATTCTGTAGCCCTAAAAACTATTCGATCGCCAAATTAAATTTAAATCAGCTGCTATTAAGAAAAACATTTAACATTTTGAATATCATTACAGAGTAGATATTTATAAAACCAGGGTTGTTTAATTTAATTAAGTTTGCTTTTGATTTTTTTTTTACATATAATTTGTTTATGTTCCTTTATATTGATTTAAATTAAACAGAAGTAATTTCAATATTATCAATCACAAAGTTATCTGACGAATTCAATAGAGAATATTAAAAAAAAATCAGAAACTTGATTATGCACTTGATCTGTATAAAACCAATTAATTGTTAGTTTTTCTGAATTGTATTTTTCAATTGCATAGAAGCTCAATTATTTTGATATATTAACATTTAAAACACACAGCACTCGGAAAATATAAATAATAAGTGACCAGTGCTACTTTGTGTTTAATTGTTTCGTTCGTATTGACTTCTTAAAAATATGACTCAATTACAATAACAATAACTGATTCAATCACTGTTTTAAGCAACTAGATAAATAATTAGTATAGTAGGTATATGTTTTATTAAGTACAGAGAGACGACAACGAGCACTCTGCTATTTCATTGTGTTAGGCTAGATTATTATAATATTTTATTTAAAATAAAACTTTCTTTCATACATTCACGTCCGACTCAACAATAATTTTTTTTAAAACAAAAGAATTAAAATAGCGATCCATGATGTTAGCTGAACCATTCGATATGTGGTATCTCAGGTATATGAATGCAAAAAATTGCTGTATTGTGGACAATGTAGGTGCATGAAAACATTTTAAAACAGCCGGTTAACCCAACTTTTGGGTTAATAAGTCACAATTTAAATTTAATTCAAAATAAAAAAAAAATCACTCAATAAATTTTGATTTAATTCGTCCCAACCTACTTAAGGTTTATAGAGCCGTCTGCAATTCAAAAATTACGTAGGTATGACCAAAATGTAGAGAATTTATTCAAGAATTCCGTGATGTTACCTCAGATTTTTTGAAAATGTGGAATACGCTCTTTTTCCCCCATATCCTTGAAATTTAATCGTCAGGAGAAATGTGTCGCATTAATTTTCGTTTTGCTATATATATAGGACTCGCCAATTGGCTGATATGTATCGGAAATATCATGGACGTAATATATTATTATGGAGAAGAAATATGTACATTTTTATGGGTTACCATGAGCCTGAAATGTGCGACATCTGTATCGCTTATTTTTAACAGGGTCTGAACCAGAGGTGTGCATGGTATTCCTAAAAACCTATTTTTGTTTTTGGCATGAACATATACCAAAAACAAAAATTGGTATGAAAATATACCAAAATTTATTATATTAGTTTAAATTTGACTAATTCTTTATTTTTTATTATATTCTGTGTCGCTACAACTTATTCTCATTGTATTTTAAAAATGTACTGAAAATTTACTAAAAGTTTACTGAATATTAGATAAGTATGATCGTATCAATATAGAAATATGCAAGATTGCAGGTTTTATATAAACTTTGTAGGGCTATAAAAAAAGTAAATATAGTAAAACTGAACCAAATATAGCTGAGTCAAAAATTAAGTGGTAACGGAAGTCTCTTTTCGTCTCACATACATGGTCGCTTTTGTCACATTCGCACTTATGGGAAGTATACAAATTGTTCCAATAACTGCCTTCCAAGGTATACAAAAAGTACACCAAAATTTTCCAGTAGGGTATAACTTTGTATGTATATATATAAGCGTGGTATAGGCTATTGAAGTACAACTTACAGTAATAATATCTAAGAAATTGAAAAATAGCAGATATTTGTATTTTTCTATGATGTCCATTTCCAGTTAAAAGGAAGTACATAGTAGTTTTAAGCCACATAATATAATTTGCAGCCATTCAGGTGTTAAATTACATGATGGAAGTTTTTTTGCTACCCAATGAGTTACGCTCAGTTCAAATGCTGCGAAATGTAAAGGTGTTTACATTTTTTCATACCTTTTCTGAAGGGCTTGTTTTATATTGGTCTATCGTTAAAGTTCGGAGTTAGTTCCAATTTGTTCTTCAAGAAATTTATTGTACAGACTACATCCGCTATTTTAAATGTGGAGCTTTAAAATTTCTATACTTTAATTCTCCTTTATACATTATTTTATGCTTTCATTCAGAATTAAAATTTTCTGAGGAATTATTCCTCAGGAATAATTCATATTTTGAAACTAGGAATAATAGGGTCGTCTTATGATTTTTTTTTATTTAATTCTTTTATAGAATGAATTAAGTCATGCAAAATAAATGATATTTTATTAATAAAATTTTTCGTTTAAAAATATCTTGTCGTTAAAATTTCAGTTTTAAAAACTATTTGTCTGATACTTTGTATCACACATAGTGAGGTTAAGTTAACTATTCATTTGCATTTGTTTGCGCTATCCGCAGGAATATTAAATAAAAATTGAATTATTATATGTACTGCATTTTGTTGATTTATAGTCAGTAAACATTGCTAATTTTTATAAAAAAATAAAAAAAAATCATAAGACGACCCTATTCAGTTTTATTCATTTTTCGCATTTTTGCAAAAATGCTATGCAATCTCCGAGGTGCTTGCCTCAGCCATAAGGTACATAAGCCACATGGTTAAAAAAAGACCTCATGGTTAAAAAATCTCATGGACTTTTTTTTTAACCTCATGGCTTTTTTTTAGCATTATAGTTTTTTTTTTTTATCCTTATGGGTTTTTACTTCATTTTTGAGAAATTTGAAAAATTTTGAAAAAAATCAAGTATTGGTTTGATAATTTTTTTTTTTTTTT
>JAABKK020029155.1:0-16065 GCA_011634745.2 Catotricha subobsoleta | reverse complement strand
AACATTTAAATACTACTTATTATTATTTAAAAAAAAACATAATTGAAAATATCCAATTTTATCAACAAAAAAATCTATATTTTGACAGCGCTTAACTACATGTTTTTAGCTCCATCTATTTGCAACGACATAGGCGAATAATTGGTTTGTGTATTCCAAAGACAATGTAGTACTATATGCTCTTTGGTGTATTCTATCGGTTAGCACTTTTTTCATCATCATATTTACCGATTATTCATTTATATATTATAGTACAATAGAGAACTCCTAACTAAACTTGTTCTAAAACAACTATTTAAACCAAATAAGATAATCTAGTACAATTTAATAAACAGATTGACATCTATCGACTGATTAAAGTGCAGAACCCTGACACTTGTGACAGAAACTGACGAAATTAAATATTATATTATCTGAAAAACAATAGTTATTCGTACGTGGATTGTAAATTATTGTTTTTAATCATTAAAATGAACGCTGACGATCTATTGTCATTTAAAGAGTTTTCACCAGTGCATGATACTCACACACATGGTGGTAGTGCTGAAATTAATATTAATTCACCAAAAAGAACAGCTCCTTATGCAACAACAACTTCACCATCAAATGATCCTCTCCAAGATTTGATAAATTCAATGAGTACGAGTGTGAATGTACTCCATAATGAGGACAGAAATTTACAAGTTAATGGTTAGATAAGAAATATTATAAATGTGTCACACAAATAAAATATTGTATTGCAAATCTGATCGAATATAAATTTATTTTAGCTGAAGATACCGGTGGCAAGGCTCCAATATACTCTTTTTTCAGCATCGAATATTATCAACAGTTTTTCAATGTTGATACCACAATTGTTATCGATCGTATAACATCAGCAATGATTCCACGTCGTGCACCTGTTAACTATTTGAAACAACATATCGGCGCTAATCCAGATTTGTATGGTCCATTTTGGATTGTTGTGACATTGGTTTGTAAACATATTTGTACATTATCAAAGTGTCGATTACAAACACATTTGACATTATTAATGGTTTTAATTATGTATACATTTTAGATATTTTGCATTGCAATTAGTGGAAATATTGCAAGTTATTTGCAAGAGGCATCAACCAATTATCATTGGCGATATAATTTCCATTTAGTATCTATAGCAGCTACAACCATTATTACATACGTTTGTTTGGTACCATTTGCATTATGGGCAGCATTCAAATGGTTTGTTCAGCCAACTGATACCGATTTGGAAACAGAAGAGGTTTTAACTATTCAATTAAATTTTTTGTCATCAATTTAATACAATCATCATTCACATAACAAATATTTTTTTCATTAATATTACAGAACGGACCATATACACCAAGTCTTCTAACATTATTGTGCATTTATGGTTATTCACTGGGTATTTATATTCCCGTTTCAATATTATGTGTCATTCAAATATCATTATTACAATGGCTTTTAATTATAACGGCAGCATTTTTATCTGGTTCCGTTTTAATTATTATCTTAAGTCCAGCATTGCGTAATTCAAAGAATTCATTAATACTAATTTGCGGTATTCTTCTTGCACATTTTCTACTTGCTGCCGGATTTATGTTGCATTTTTTTCATGTTCGGGCCAATTCAACAGCAATTAGTTCATCAATACCTATTAGTAATCATACCGCTTAAAGGCTTCTTGATAAATATTTTATAAATAAATGTACATTTTATTGATATTAAGTGATTACGTATTGTATTATTGTCGAATGGAAAATTAAGTGGAATTATCATTAATAAAATATAAATCTTGTATCTATATAATAAAATATAGTTTTTCTGTTAATTTAATGCTTCACCATTTTTTAAAGCTCGAGTAATTGGCAATTTAATGCAATATTTAATTAAAGGCATAACTTAAAGTGGGCCTCAAATATACCAAATGGACAGCTAATATACAAAAGTGGTCAGCAATTATACAAAGAGTGGACAGCTAATATACAAAATTGGGTAGCAATTATACAAAAGTTGTCAGCAATTATTAAAAAATGGAAAAACTTTCTTTTCGATTATCTGAAAAACATTTGTATTGACTGCATAAATGAAGTCTTCTATAAAGCGGTGGTTGGATACAAAAAAACCAACCACTTCCTTGCAATTATTTTTTTTTTAAATTCTTCTCTTTGATTAAAAATGGATTCCTTGGTGTCGATTTCCTATAAGTAAGTAAGTAAGTAATATCACAAATTTATATCACAATATTTTAACATAACAGAATTCACCTGCAGAAAACCTAATTTATTGAAGAAAAAAAATCGGTTTATTGTAGGCTTTTCTAAGTAATGTGGGTTTTTGCAAGACGGTATATACTTTATGTGTACTTAGACCGAGGCTATATACTCCCGTTTAAATTCCTTTAATTATATGTGTATAAATCATAAACAAGCACTATAGAAGACTCTTAAAGAAACTAAAATTTTGACCGAGGTTTTCTCAATAATATTTAATAGAAGCAAAAATTAAGTTTTAGTACAACACCTTTCATCAGTACTTTTCATATGTAACATTTGGATGGTTTAAATGAAAGCTTCTGTTAAACCAAACAAATGTATATGATATATTTGAAGTCTGTATTTTAAAACCTTTGATGAACAATTTTCTTAGCTAACATTAAAGTTGGTTTAAATCATAGATTCTCAAACATTATGTTTTTTTTCTTTTTCTAACAAAGAATTTATTTTCCGTTTTAGGAAAACTTAGTTATTATTTTGATGGCGTTGACTGGTGAATATATTTTCTATGGGTGAAATTATATTGTTCAAAGGCTACTTACTCAATTTATCAATCGTCGGTCAGATAAAAAGAAAAAACGAAGTGAACCAGGGACCACAAATTCTAACTTCATTATCTAACTTGCTCGTGAGGCCGACTCATTTGTGAGATCCGCTCATATGTAACGTTTTTTGAATATAAGGGTATTCATGAAACGTGTTAAAGTCTAACAAATGTGTTAAAGTTTACCAATTGTGCTACAATCTGTCAAAATTCATGTGAGTTTTTAACGATTGTTAAACTTTAACGCGTTTGTTAGACTTTAACACGTTTCATGAATACCCTTAATATATTAAAAAAAACTTTAAATCGTCAATCGGATTCTGTATAATGACATGTTGATTTTGTATGAAAAACACAACAACGCAAAATGTGTCTATTCGAATCAATTGAGGTCTATTCCATTTCGCATTTTTCAACACTTACCAGATCGGGACAAAGCTAAATAAAGTATTTTTCTCACAAGAACGATTTTTCGGTTTGAGCGATTTCTGACATAATTTCTATATATTAATTGTCAAAAAATCGTTGCGATTTTAATTTTACTATCAAGAAATCGTCGCGATTTTGATTTAATAGCCAAAAAATTGTTGTAAATTTGATTTTTGTATGTAAATAAAGTCAAAAATCGCTAGAATCGAAAAATCGCGAATCGTTGTTGTGAGAATCTAGTGTTAAACAAATCTGCAAATTGTTTTGTTTTGTTTTTTTTCTTTTTGGCAAAGTTACAAAAGTTACAAAAAAAACGGTATTTTTTAAAAAATAATATTGTTCAGTATGTTTTAAATAATACATTGTATTTAGAAACACTGAACAAAATCCAACGTAATCTTCCAATTACATTTTTACTTTATTTTTGAAGTAGGAGACAAAACGTTCTAAATGTATTCCAAGTTGCTGATCACGAATACCACCATATATTAATAATTCCGTTTTCTTCACTATTAAATTGTGGAACTGGGGTGATATTTTAAATACACTTTTTAAGTACAAACTACGGCATCGACTATTGTTTTGAATTTGTATAGCCGTTTTTAAAGTAGGCAAATAGTTTTGTATTTAAAATAGAACTGATGCTTATATCAAAACTTCTCTATTTTTTTAATGATGTTGTGATGTGATGCTTACAATTTTTGGGCATGCTCTTGGAATTTTTGGTAATGCTCAGCATCAATTGCATCTATGGACGTTACGGTCCTGCTTAGAATAGAATCTTTAGTAATATTACTAAAGCTAAAATAGCTGAAATTGTGAGTTGTTCGCTGATATCTTTGAAAGTTCTTATACATACATACAAAATATGAAGATGAAACCACAACGATGTCATTTAAGAAGAAAATCTTTTTTCATCTTATACCATAAGTGGTAGTTATCTTTACCCAATATAAGAGTTTATCTATTATATGCATGGTAAATAAATTCTACTTAACAGGGAAGTAAACATTTTTTTCTAAAGAATATATTAGTAATAAAAAAGAATCTATGAAAACTCTTTGTTTTAATGGAAAAAATCATAGATTAATCTATGAAATATGTATTGAAAATTCTTTGATAAATCCATAGACAAAGAATTTTTAAGAAAATAAAATACTTTAACATAAAAGAGTTAAGATTCTATGAAAATATAAACAAAGAATTTTCAAAAGATTTCTAGCTAAAAAAAATTCCTTGAAAATCATACACAAAGAAGATTTCTCTAGATATTTTTAAAGATTAATTTTCAATAGGGTAGGTAAATATTCAAAACTTTTTTATTTTTGTGTTCTATTGCGCACTGGCAATAGTATAAACAATTTTTCCAACTAAGTCAGCTAATATGGAATGCTGCAATGTCGCTTAGTGTCTGCCTCAATTCAAAGGGTGATATCATATTTTTGAATCACCATGATAGCACAATTTATTTGGAAAATGTGTCTTTCATACTGTGTTAGCAATACCAAAGATAATAATAATCTTTGCATATAACATCAAATTATATTTTTATTTTTCTTATAATTCTCTATATCAAAGCAATAATTTAATTATTATGTGAAAGCAAGGCTATGTGCTCTGTCCGTTTTCAATCATTTTACTTTTGGCAGATATTTCGCGAACGGTAAGAGCTACAGCAATGTTATTATGTTATTTTCGTTACTTTTTATTTGTCGCTAACGCAATTTCAAGCTACAATCGTCAGATCTCGCTTGGTGGAACCATTAACGTTAACACTGATATAACTCTTATCGTTCTCGAGAGTCGGTCAATAGTGAAATTAGCGATAAAGTAGCGGTCACAGCTATTGCTCTCACATAATAATTAAATTATTGCTTTGATATAGTGAATTATAAGAAAACAGCAAACAAACTGATGTTAGGCAAAGATTATTATCGCATCTTTGGTATTGCTAAGATTTCAGACCGAGATATGCAAACTAAATAGTGGTGTGGTTGATTGCCCAGAAAAAGCTAATAACTATAGTAATGAAATAGGACTGATGGTTGAGCATTACGATTATCTGAGAACCATGAGACCCTTGCTAAAATATAATGTTTGTAGTTATTTTACTTCATATTTGAGAAATTTCGAAAATTTCAAAAGAAATAAAGTATTGGTTTGACAAATTTTTTTTTTTGTTTTTTTGTGCACTTTTTTTGCATGTGGATTTTGATGGTCAATGTACCAAAAGTCGCAGACTTTTTTTCTCTTCAAAAAAATGTTTTTTTTTTTGGAACTATTTCGTTTCTGGGTCGTGGGACCCAATTTTCTGTTTTTTTTTGTACTTTTTTAACATATTGAGCTGGGACTCGGGTGTGACCGGCCGGATTTTGATGGTCAATATTCCAAAAGACGCAGAATTAAATTTCTGTGAAAATATATATTAGGGCGACCAGAATTTTTTTTTTTTAATTTTCAAGAAAAGACCCACATAATATTTAATATCCCAAAAAATAAGTCTGGCTAAATTTGAGCTCAGTTGATGCAGAAATGGCCAAGTCCAAAATCGGAACGTAGTTGAAGATAGCCCATTTTGACATGGTGATGCCTTATATATAGTAAGGTCTTATCAAAGTTATTAAATTAATGGATTTTTAATTGAAATAGTTAAAATGAATGGTATGCTTAATATCTAGCAAAAAAATGACTGAAAAAAATGCATTTTTCGAATGGCGATTTTTAGATTAAATTTGGTCCATTTTCTATCACCTTTTGTCACTAATCGATCTCGAAAAAATAGAAAAAAAATAAAAACTCGCCAACCAAATTTATTTTTAAAATATATAAAATTACCGACATTTAATGCTATGGATCATCAATATCAAGCGACTTTTACTATTTTTACAGGCGTGAACCAAGTTAAAACTTTGTTTTTTCATATGAAATTTTTAACTTTTTTTATATGAAGAAATTTTTTTTATTTTAAAAAAAAAAGTTCTTCTACAGATTGTTGTAAATGACCAGGTGATCATTTTATTGTATGGACGTTTTTTGATTAAGAATCAATTGATCAAAAAAAAAAAATATTAAAAAGCGATATAAAATTTTCTTTTTTGATCAATAGTCTCTGAAGATAGCTCTTAATCGAAAAACGTATGTACAATAAAATGATCACCTGGTCATTTGCAACCATTTGTAGAAGAACTTTTTTTTTAATAAATAAAAAAAAATTCTTCATATAAAAAAAATAATAAATTTCATACGAAAAAAAAAAGTTTTTATCTTGCCCTGTTTGTAGGTACTTTGCGATGCGAAATCGAAGTACTCTTTTTTTTTTAAAAATTCGTATTTGATTTTATTATTAAGTCAATGAAACCTTTGGTTTATTGTGCATTATTTAACATAAAATAAGAACTCCATAGAATTTTTTTTTTGTTTAAAATTAAAAGATATTCACCAATTTTATAAAGAACATATCAATAAATGTATCTCCTTATTTTATTACAAAGTAGTACAATATGCACCAACAACGAATAATCTATATTCTACTAAACGAAGTAAACTTATTACTAATTTCATCAACAAACAATAACTACTTTCCCTATACGCAATAATAATTTACAATCCAACTATTTGCCAAACCTGAATTTCGTTCTTTTGCTCGAATTTATAAATTTTGGATTACCGTTCAGTTAAAAAAAAGTAAATGAAAGAAAAAAAAAACAATTTCTTCAACAGACGTTAACAAATTTTACGTAACTACTCTTTTTGCTGCATTGTTTTCTTGATTTTAATAATTTGCCATCGTAAAGTAACATTTTATATGATTTTTAGAGGATCTAATCTCTAATCTCTAATGTATTATTCATCACATTTTTCTATATGCGCTGGATATACAGGCGGTCTGCGAAGCTGTACTAATGAATGACGATGCGGCTTTCGGCCAACATTAAGCGTATTAAAAATGTAAAGTTTTAATTGTATGTAGCGTTTTCAAAAAACCTATCATTTTGAATTATACTCAATACACATTTATTTTCATTGATTGTGTTATAAATATTGACGCATATATTTTATTTTATATTACTTTGTTTACAACTAACATAATTAATTAGTATATATAATTATATCGTCTACAGATTTCAAATCCTACAGACTAATTAATGTAAAGAAAAGTAACGCAAATTAATTAAAAAAAGAAATGCAAAACGAAATCACCTATTTTCAACTGCACTGCGGAAGGATATTTTTGATTGATCAAAATTATATATGCTCGAAACAGTATTAAATAGCTTTGCCATTCAATTATTATAATGGATTCATCTGAACCATAATTAGTCCTATGAAAAGCAATATACAAAATTTCATTACCATCCAATCTCAGCCTTCTCGTAGGAATAGCAAAGTCTATTCTAGACACAGAAATTTATTTCCGCGTCTTTTGGTTAATCGACCATCAAAGTCAATATGTAAAAAAAAAACAAAAAAAAAAAATCAGGAAATTGGGTCCCACGACCCAAAAACCAAATAGTTCAAAAAAACTAATATTTTTTTGAAGAAAAAAAATTTCTGCGTCTTTATCTTGACCATAAAAATCAGTCCACACGGAATTTTCCAAATTTCTCAAAAATGAAGTTAAAAAAATCTACGAAAAATGGTGTCCAAATGCAAAATTTTGTACCTCACATAAAATGTTAATGATTGACCCGCTGTTGGACGCGGTATCAACATGAACATAAGTACACTGTTTTTCTCATATATATTTTTTATTTGTTTATGAAATTAATACGCACAAAATTGAAGCTCTGTGCCAATCTAATTAGTAAGTTTGTTTTATTATTAACGACATCATGTGCAACATTTAATACAGCATAAGTTGTCCTAAAATGAAGCATAAAGAATATAGGGTGCATAAAGTTAATAACTATATATATTTTCTGAAAAAAAAATTTTTTTTTACCAAACATCATGATTTCATGTTCTTTTTCCAAAAATCGATGTCAAGGATGGGGTTAGAAATGACCCATACCAATCGATCCACCCTAATAAATAATTCATTTTTTTTTTCATTTTGGACACTAAAACATGCATTATTTTATTTATCACAAAATAAAGCATAAAAAAGTGATATTTTCGAATTTATTTTGGATATAAAATTCGAAAAATCAAATCCGATAAACGTTTACTCCAAATAATATTCTCAAAAAACAAAAAAACACAAAACACAAAACAGAAACAAAAACAAAAACATACATAAATATAAATCTTATCAATCATTCATACATAAATCGATTCTGAACTCTCCATAAATATATTTAAAAAGAATGTAAATTTGTTGGTATATTCAAATAAAAATAAAAAGAAGAAGATTATAGTTTCCACCAAATGTCTTTAAAATAGGTAATAAAGAAAAAAATTGATTTTCCGCTTAACGTATTGGTGACTATCGTTAATAGTTTTATTTATTGATAATTATATTCAAAATACATCGCTACTTGCCTTGTTCAACATATTCAGTGTTTTTTTCTTTTCTTTTTCTCTTATCATAAATATTATAATACATACAATGATGCGTATGTAGAGCTAGGTATGTACTAAAATCTATCTTTACCATTTTTCAATAGTATTAAATTCTATTTATTTTGTAAAAATTTTCATATACAATATGTAGCATAGCAATAAACAGCGCAGTGTGTAAAATTTCCCTCATTTTTAATGCAAAAGTTGATAAAATGAAAGAGCGGGAGTGAGGGGTGTTGGGGGTTGTATGTGGTAAAACTATTATACAGAAAAACAAACTTTCCTGCTCCACTTCACACGCATATTAATTTTAGAGATTTTCATACTAAATATATATGTTATATAAATATATTATACATATATAATATATGTATATTCTATTATATTATACAAATCCATATTACTAACATGTCACGATCATGATTAAAAATAATAATCTATAAGTATATAGACAATATATAGGTAGGCAGTGGTTTACATCTCTAAAGTTAAATAACTATAGATACCATACCATACGAGTCTTTATCATCTTCTAAAGTATAGAATATTTACATAAAGAAAAGTATAAGTGCGCGAATAACGCTGTGGTAGAATAGCATATTATATATATATGCTATTATAATATTTGCTTTTATATCTATAGTTATCTACAAACCATCTACCCACCTTATCTTCCAACCCTACCAAACAAAACTACGCTGCCTATATAATATATTTCTATACGAAAATAATGTAATGCATATACAAGTGTACACACGCACACACACAATTCAGTATTTACCATACCGAAAAATATGATATTAAACTATTTTAAAGCAAGCTTTCCTTTTCATTTAAAATCGCTTCAAGGCTAAGGCTTCTTTCTTTCTCCTAGTTCAAAATGAACGCATCGAATTCAAATATGCTCAGTAACTTGTTTTCTACCATGTCACATCGCATATTTTTGTTGCTCTTTAGCTCCCCCTTTTGCTATTCTAATTTAATTTAAAGCAATTGTTATCAATCATAATTAAAATTAAAATATGATAAAAAAAAAATAAAAACAAAATTTATGATTTTTTTTTTTTTTTAATTATTATATGACCTGCTTACTATTTTAGTGCAATGAAATTTATATTTTATAGACTTTTATGAAGTGTATTATTGCAATAGTTTTATAAAAACTATTATATAATGTAGAATTATTGCAACACGTTATATCGATAAAATAACTAATGATTTTAAAATGAATTGCATCGGTATGCAGCTCATATTGCTTTGGTAATACCAATAGTAATATAGTGTATCTAAATATATACGTATTATAACACTATATGTATTACTATATTACTATTTAAAATCCATCTATTAAAGTTATATGTATATAAAATATAGCATATTAAACACTATTTGCTGCAAAATATTTCTATAAAATTTTCCATCTACAATAGATCAAGAGCATCCACACACATACACTGCAACACTAAATTATACATAATGTAAATAGTAAATCAAAAATGTTAGAGTGAAACAGAAAAAAAAACGAAAAGTGTTCTCCTTTGCCTTTGATATACATATACTTAAGTATAAAGATATAATGCTGCTAGTTATAATAGGAGTCTGAATCTAAAATTGAATACCAAAAGAACAGGCGACAAGGTGCCATTACCATTTTCTCTTCTCATTTTCTGTATACTAACCGACGAGATGGTAGGTAAGTAATACGAAAAACAATTCCTCACGCATGCACTATAAAATAGTATGTATGTTTTCTGGATTCTGATTGCTGTATGATGCCATACAAAAATTTGCAAATATATGGCATATATATATATATATACCTATAATATTTTATATAGATAAAATAGTGGGTGCTATATTTTTGGCCCCTACATATTGATTGCCTGCGCATTATTGTTGCACGCACCCTCTGCACAGAATGTATTTGATAGAAAAAAGCGCACGAAAAAAAAAACAAAAAATAAATAATAATAATGAAAGTTAGTGAAAGTAAATCAAGTGAATGGGAAAATTCATATAAAAATATGCCTCTTGTATATTATAATATATATGTATAATGCCTCTGCTCAGCAATGATATGTATATATGTACCGTACATAAATAGCAATGCACTGTTAAAAATTTATTTTAATGGTTTTTAAATCGATATTTGATCATAATGTAAAAAAAAAGTCATTTACGGAGGGGGTGGCGAATCGAAATGATTATTTTGTTTTCTCAACATTTATCGATTAAATTTTAATGAATTTCGAACTTTCGTCATTACTAAGTGCATTAATTTTTATAATTCAGTTAGAAAGTTAACTTTAATGTGTAATTGTGTACCTATCTATAAAAACAAAAATTGCATGGTCATGGAATATTGTATCTTCGTACATTAGTAGTATTTCAATTCCTATTAAAATTAGTAAAATTGATTTGGTATATTTGTATTATTAGAAAAGGGCACTAATTTTAAAAACAACAAGAACAAGCTGCCAATAAATTGGTACAGGGCTTCATTTTTGTAGTGATGGATAGAAATGTTAAAAAATCGTGATTTTATTTTTAAATTGTTATTACATATTAGTATTATTTTTCAAAATCTATTATTTTAAAAAATAAATTATTTTCCCAAAAAGTTACGTCGATTGAGAGCATAGAAAATTTTGACGCATCATAATGCATCACCATGCGTTTTTTTCCGCTGCGGCAAAATGGAAACTTGCGTTTCACGCCGAGCTCTACAACATACTAAAATTTCAAGAAAATCGTCAGAACGGTTTTCGAGATATTCATAAAATAAAAATAAAAAAAAAAAAAATCACGATTCCAAAGCTTCTATTTTTTTCAAAAATGAAGCAAAATGAAAAAGAAGAAAGATGATATCTAGTATTGTACATCAATAATATTTCAAACATATATTTCAGAATATTTTGGACATACTCGATTATATCTTATTTCTGTTTATGCTGGTTGTATCAGTTAAAAACATAGACACTCACAGGGTGGCGGTGGAAAGGGGAGGTTAAATTTTAAGGTGAATTTCGCGATAAAACGGACATATTTTTTGTAATTTTTTTAGACGTATATAGTAAGCGTATAACTTTTGAGCCAGAAGTCTTAAAAACTTTGGTAAAATATTTTAATAATTAGGGTTTTAGTTTAGAATATTCTGCTTCTGGTTTTGTCACAAGTTTCTCAGAAGTGCTTCCACCTTATTTTCTGTCAAAAACGGAAAGCTTGTGCGCGACTCATTTTTTCTAGACGCTTCCATCTAGAACCTTCAAACATTAGGCTTTCAATCGACGTAGCTTTTTGAGAAACGTGTCCCTAATTACGCATGCGTTACTATACGTTACCATGCGTCAATTTTTTTTATGCTAATAATCGATGTAACTTTTTGAGAAATATGCAGTCCTAATAACGTATGCGTCAAAGAATTTGTTTGTTAAAATAATAGATTTTGAAAAATAATACTAATATGTAATAACAATTTAAAAAGAAAATCACGATTTTTTAACATTTCTATCCATTATTACAAAAATGAAGCCCTGTACCAATTTATTGACAGCTTGTTTTTTCTGAGCTATGGTTCCCTAGATGTACATCCCCAAGTTCACGACATAGGTGGTTTTATAGAATACAGCGCTTTTAAACTGCTAAAATTAGATATTATTTAGGTTTTACTCTTCTACCTGCTACCTAAATAATTTATCTTTTGTTTTGGGAATGTATGTGAATGCATTACGATAATATGAGGTAAACTAAAAGAATTTTGCATATCGAGGAATTTCTGGAAGTTCATCCTGCCAAATCTCTAGAGAATACATTAAGAGTGGTAGAGCTTATAGCTTGGAAAATTGTGCCATTTGATTTTCAGACCAAAAAAAAAATTTCCTGCGAAATTCACCATAAAATTTCTGTCTTTTTAGAAAACAACCACCGCTTTCGTAAAATAAATACAGAATTATTCTAGAGCAATATGTTTGAAATTTTAATTTCTAATCACTATCACACCAAATCTTTTATACTCGCTACTCATTTGTATTATAGTTCATAAAATGGCTTCTGTTTTCGATTTTATTGTTTTATCGAATTTTTATTATCTGGATAATAAATAATATTAAAATATTTAATATAAATTCAATTTAAAATATTATTGGTTTCGATATAGATCAAAACGAATGAATGTCAACATTTATAAATCGTATTTGATTGCACATAATATTCGGTACAATAAATAAATTACTCCAAACAAATAAATAAATCTTGTAAAAAAGAATTATTACAAGTATTTATAATAAAAATACATTAAAATATTGGTTGTAAGTCAATGACTTATTGCCCATTGCCATTGTCAAGGCACATATATTTCAATATAATGAATATTATTTTTGCAAGCATTACATTTTATTTTTATTTTTTGCAAACTCATTTAAAAAATATCACGCCTGTATAATATGTACATATGCAGACTGTATGTTTGGCATATCTATTCTATCTAATTATACACAAGATATATACTCTATATTCGCATATACAATAAGCGCGATTTTGTATAATATGTATATATAAATAATACAGTATACGGTATAACAAAAAAAGAAAAAAAAGTTAGCGAAAAAAAAGCAGGCGTGCAGGTAGGTAGGTGTATAAGTAAGTATTCATAGGTTCATATATGTGTATTAAATATTTTTCTATACACAAATTTACAAAATATAAAAACTTTCTATAGATATCAATAATACCAACCTGTATGTTAAAATGATTAGTTAATAAATATCAAATTTTCGTACAGCATATAGTTTTACCTACTATTTACTATATTATAAATGTTATATGTATAATGTATATATAACATTTGGTCATCATTGATTTTTTGAAGTTGGAATATTTGAAATTTATATATTTTATAATTTATCTATTTAATGTATTGGATGGATAACTTAATTATTCTAATTTATAATAAATACATAATTTAATACGAATTTTATTATCAATTGTTTGTACAATGTTAGGAGTTGTGTGTATTTTATGCATTGTTTTGCTTGTTTTTGGCTATTTAGGTGATTAGGTCATGAATATTTCAAAATTAGAATTGTCAAATGATAATAAAAATTAATAGGATTAAACTAATTTTTACACTTTATCTGAATTATTCGATTTCATATAAAATTTAAATTTATCATAACATAAGTATATTTTTCAGATAATAGTTTTTTTTTTGAAGGATGAATTTAGAAAAATATAAATAAGCCCTCGGAAAATACAATGCCGCATTCTATTAATATATATATAAAAGGCTGTCTCAGATAAGATGCTCATATTTTTTTATTTTACTTCATTTTTGAAAAAAATGAAGTATAGGGATAGTGATTTTTTTTTTTGGCTTTTTCTCAGGATTGGCTGGACGGATTTTGATGATTGAGGTACTGTTGAACGCAGATTCGGAATTGTGACAAAATATATGGGTTCTGGTTTTAAACAGTTATGGTTTTTGTTCGAAAATTCGAAAACACAGTTTCGAAAATGGTCGAAAAATTTGTTTTTTTGATTTTTCGACCTAGCGGTCCAAAAACGCCCAACCCCAATATATATCGAATAAATTCTGCGTCTAACGGTACTTCAATCATTAAAATTCGTTTACTCAGTCCTGAAAAAAGTATACCCTGAAAATGAGTAATTTTTTTTATTTCATTTTTTTTTTGTATGACAGCCCCCTCAAAATTAATTTTATCAGAAAACTTTGTATTGGCGAAATGTGCAAATAAATTCCGCATTTAAGGTTTTTTAATTTTGTGAAATTTTTCATCATAATTGATCGAATTTGTTAAAAAAAAAATCACACAAAAAATCATTTTTTTTTGATATTTTGAACCGAAAAACTAAACTGATCAAAATCAAAACCTATATATTTTCAAGGCACGACTGTTCCGCATCCAACGGTGGGTGGATCATTTTTATCTGTCCACCCAATCTTGAGAAAAAGCAAAATAAAATAAAAAAAATATTTTTTTTCTCGCAGGATTCGCTTAAGTAATAATAATGAGCAAAATGAGCAAAATGAAAATTAATTGGAAGATAAAATAATGCTAGGGATTATTATTTTTCTTTGTTTATGAATTTAATACTCGCAAAAATGAAGTTCTGTACCAATCTAATTGCCAGCTTGTATTTTTCATTTTCTTGATTTTGTTTTGACCGCATTATTGAAAATTTATTTCTCTTCAAAATCATAAATTTGACCTTAAAACCTTTCTTTAAAAGATTATATATTCTAATAAAAATTTGTTTTTGCATTATGTAAAACTTTTTAGGGGGTGCGGACATAAACTCCAGGCGACAACGGATTAACCACACGGAAAGAATAAGATAGTATATTTTACCTAATGAGGGACAGAATTTACTATCATGAGAGGTTGCTTTGGAGCCAACTATCCAAATAGTTAATTTTACCTTCTGATGGGTAAATATAACTCTTCTTTAAGTAAATAATTGGTAAGGTTCACCCTCCATATGGATAAATATAACCGTTCTTTAGGTATATATTTGGTATAAATAACACTGTCGATAGTTAATCATAAAAATGACTCAACCAAAAGATAAGTTACCATCGCGGACGCAGCATTTTACGAAGTTTAGGAAATTAGAAAAAATGTTAACCTTTAAATGACTCATTGATGTTCTAAAATGCAATTAAAGGTTAACCAACTAGTTTTCGTCAAAATTTGCCAAATTTCTCAAAAATTAAGTTAAGGAAAATGTTAATCTTACCTGAGACCACCCTACTGACAATTTGACGGAAAATCCATAGGAAAATCCGAACAATGTTTGGAAAAATATCCTAAAAATGTTCGGAAATCCAAATCGGATATTCCTAAGGATTTTCCATACCAAATGGTCGAATTTTTACCAAACCTCCGAATCGGAGGATTTGGTTAACATTCCAAACCTTTATCCGAACATTGCTAGGAGAAATATCCTAACATTCCGAACCTTTTTCCAAGCATTGCTAGGAAAAATATCCCAACATTCCTAGCCTTTTTCCGAATATTGCTAGGAGAAATATCCTAACATTCCGAACCTTGTTCCTAAGATTGCTAGGAGAATTATCCTAACATTCCAAACCCATTTCCCAACATTGCTAGAAGAAATTTCCCAACATTCCTAGCCTTGTTCCTAAGATTGCTAGGAGAATTATCCTAACATTCCAAACCCATTTCCCAACATTGCTAGGAGAAATTTCCCAACATTCCTAGCCTTTTTCCTAACATTCCTAGAAATGTTTTATATACAAATAAAAAAGTCGAAATGTTAAATTAATTCATATTT
>JAABKK020029144.1:0-14008 GCA_011634745.2 Catotricha subobsoleta | reverse complement strand
ATACTTATCATATATGGTTATTTTCACGGGTACATTTAATTAAACTCTAATATTTCTAATAAAGAATTTCAAAAAACGATATTTCCTTGGGCGATACATCGGTCACCCGTGGCGGACACTAATCGTCAATAAGTTCGGTAATATTTTAAGAATGAAATGAATAAATTCAAATTCATTTTCAGTTGTTACTATCAAATCTAATTGATTTTAGTGATTCAATAAACATTTATTTTATATCCACAACATGAGATGATCTGATTTCATTTTCAAATAAATTGTGTATATTTTGTATTTAGTAAAATTTTCAAAAGCTCGTCAACGTGTGATGTTTTCCACATTGAAGGAAATCCACAAACAGTAAATAAATTATTATACATTTGCACACAAACATTCTCACAATTGCACATTTCAATTGAAACAATTGATATAAAATTGTATATTCACCATTTGTACAAAATTAATTTGAAACAAATAAGTTTTGTTATCAAATTGCGTCGTATTTTTGTTGTTAATGATGTCAGCTTAGCTAAACATTTAATACAGCCTCGCTATCTCGATTTCAATTCAATATGTGTTTATAAAATAATAATATCAGATTTTCGTTCACAGTTCACTGTGTGTATTTAATACAAATACATTTTAGATACCTGTTGCTCCCTAAGGGCCAGTTTGTATCACTAAAAGCTAAATGTGAAGAGCTTCATACAATACATTGACATAATGGGGAGTTAAATAAAAGGATGAAACAATTTTCTTATATACTGATAAATATGTAGGACGTAGGTACACCCGTTGCTTTCTTGCATTTATATTTTTTTTTTTTCATCATCTCTTCTTTCTTTTTTTCCGACTCCTTTATATAAGTATTTATAGATAGTACGATAGGTACCAACCAACGAACCTACAACCTATCTCCCAAAACTGTATGTTATAATAGCTTGTACACCAAATGGATTATTTGTGCACAAAATGTATGTATTTTTTTTTTCTTTCTTTTTTTTATGTTTATAGCTTGTATATATGTCTTAATAGCATATATATATATACCATTATGGCTCTTTGGAGATTTTCCTTTTCGATTGAAGAACATTTTGTTTGTTTTTGAACACAAAGCGATCCTTGATCTTTTTGATCCATCAATTTCAATTATGATAAAGTGATAAGCATCTTCTTAATGTTATTTTCGGTAAATATAATATATTGAGTTAGAGACACAGAGGTGTTGGATTAATTATGTCTAAAGGGAATAACTTTAATTTTCGGGTTCAAAATCTACCCATAATATGTTATAGGACATTCATTATATATTTGGTATTCAACAATATCTCTCAAAAGCCATCTATATTTTCTCTCTCTCTCTCTCTCTCTCTTTCTCTAGAATAATACACCACATATACCGAAAATTTAATCGAATATATTATATAAAGCGTGGTAAATAGTTCAAATTATATTATATATGCATATAGGATTAAATATATATAGAAATATAATTGAACTGAAACTTAATATGAATACTATATAGAGTACACCTATCCAATATTATTACATATATAATTTGATACATTCTCACTATATTTATTATCCAATATTATGGACAAGGATTGATTAAATTCAATGCTTTATTTGTTGTTTAATTGAGTACTACATTCAATACGCACATATTTGTCTGTTCTGTTATACAGGATTCTGGGCATTCTATATTCTATTATATATTATATGTATGTCGGAATAAATTGGCATTTTAATTAATTATACCGCAAACAGTTATTAGGAGTAAGAATGTACACATAATTATGTATTGCAAATCTTTGGTGAAATAATGCTTTAGGGTATTCATTTTACTAATTCGTTTTAAGGTCTTGGTATTTAAGTGAAAATTTTCTATATTCCATATGTACCGTTCTTCCGCCACAGCTTTTATAATAAAATACAAAAAAAGGAGATAATTATAAATAGATTTATTTTACTACATTTTTCGAAAAAACAATTTTTTTTTTTTTTGATGTTTTCTTTTTGTACAGAGAATCTTAGAATTAAGTGCATGAATTTTGGTCATTGACCATTCGTTAGAAGCAGCTTCTGTTTCACTTGAAAATACTTAGATATTGGCACACTCTTGTGATATCCGCAGAACGTTACCTTTCGTCACATAATTGGATTGCATCAATCCGAAGATCCAGTCTCTGAACATAGAAAAAAGAAGCTGCCAATGGATTGGTACACGACTTCATTTTTGTTAGAAAAAAGTCGTGATCGAAAAAAATTGAACAGTATCGCAAAAAAAAAATCGTTCCCATGACAAAAAAACGAAATTTCAAAAAAAGTCGAATAAGAATATTTAAAAAAAAAAATCTGTATCTTTTGGTATATCGACCATCAAAATCCGGCCAGGGTAAAAAAAAATTGCTCAAACCAAAAAAATGAAGTAATAAACTTATAGTCCAAAGATTTGTTTATTTTCGTTTTTTCTTCTTTTTTTTTATGTTATGCAAAGAAAAGAAATGATTTCTAAATGTATAACTAAATCTAATATCCTATTTCTAAGGTATATCAATTAAATTTCAAATTAAAATGAAACCGAAAATTAAAGTTAAACTGAAATACCCATAAGTTTAATTTGTTCAATACAAATATATACACAATGCATACCACTAAAGTAATACGTATTTGTAAACATCTTCATTTTGTATTTCTTGTATAAGATGTTTGTTCCAATTATAATGTAATTTAATTCTCATAAGTGGGAGGCAGTGTAATTTGTGTACATATTCATTGAGAAAGACATCAGATATCGTTCATCAAATACAATGTTAATATGTTAATTGTTAATTGAAGTATATTTGCTAAATTTCGGTCAAACCATCTTAGTAGAACGTCAGCTAATAACAACTACAAATATACAATTTCATTATTATTTTATTGTAATTATTGTTATTATTATTTTATTATTTTCTTTTTTTCTGTATTTGTTAATTTTACTAATTGAATCTTATCTGTGATATTAAGTGCACCGAATGCTATTGCTGCTCTCAAGATAAATGTCTTTATTTTATACAATTCGTATAGTTAATCGACTGCTGAGGAACAACCAACGGTATTTTTTTTTATTAAGATATCGTACTTAATTCAGTAAGTAAATAAGTTATGAAGCTTTTTTTTTAAAAAAGCTTCTAAAACTACACAAAAGAAACTGGAAAAATCTTAAGTGAAAATACCATCTGAGATGAAATTCATTCGAGTAACATTTTATTCAAAGTGACGTGAGATAAGAACTGTGTACCGAATAATTATCAATACGGAAAGGGAGAAGTGACGAAAAAAAGTTGTCATATAAGAACTTGTCACTTGAATAGAATTTGGCTCGGAATTTGGTCTCTGGATGGTATTTCCAGTTCACCCCTAATACATATTTAGTTTGTAAAGTATTTATGACTTGCCAATTATTCTATCCATGAATTAATAATTATTAGAAATACAAAACTAAAAAAAAAGTGTTTGTAACACAACGTTGGAGTTAACTTTTTAATTAAATTTGATTCATCTTGTTACCGCAAAAACGTTGATGTTCCCATCCTTTGAAAAGGACAACATATAAAATAACGTACTTTAATTTCGTATAACATTAAAACCAAACCCTTTTAAATTAATCACTATCAGTACATAATATACTACATTGTTTAAATACATATAACGGTTATAAGTTATATGAACTGTTCCTACTGTTAAAGTACACTTTTCTGACATTGTTTATATTCGATCAAGAAAATGTAACATCGCTATAAGTTTAAAACAAAATGTTGCGTTTCTCATATCATAATACATAAACAAAAGGTGAAATTGCATTCAGTACAGGTAAAATTATTAAGTTTTCAGTTTTGAGTAGACACAGATATAAACCATAAGATTATCGTAAACCACATTCATCGAACCTTGTGCAGTGTAATGCGTGAAAAATGAATAGGACAAGTATTAGTATTTACCATTACCATATTCATAAACACAACTACCACTTCCTAGATATTGTGATCATATTTATCTATTGTAGTTAATGATTATGATAATATTAAATATCTTTTGAAAACTGTGTACATAAATATGACAAATATCTCAGCAAATATGTACTTTGTGATTGTATATGAATAGATAAAATGTATTGAATATTATACTTTGTATTACGTTAAATATTTTCTGAATTGAATTCGGAATCTCAAGTTATGTACTGCACTGCATATAACCAGATATCACCGTTGCTTTAGTTTATATAATATGCAATGCATATAAAATTTATATATGTAGTTATGCTTGTCATCAATAATCTTCTATTTGGGATTTTGGAGAGAATATTTTGTAAATATTAGAAATATTTTATATTTGGAATAAATTAAATTCTTTTTCATACTAATTTAAGTATTTTTGTGTATTTGGTAGCAGCGATACTGTGTTTCGTGAATAAGAGTGGTCTAGGAACATCTATTAGAACCGATTATCTAATTATCAAAATAAAAGTGGTCTACGTTTTCTTGTCTAGTAATTAATTAATTGGTATCTTGTTTTTTTGGAACGCTAAATCCTTTTTTCATATTTTTGCTTACAAGAATTTATAAGCTCACCCTAAAAAAAAAAAAAAAACTACTCCCACTACGACCCTGTTTATTAATCTGTTTGTATTTACTAAATTTGAATACAAATATGTAGTACTATGGTCAAATTTGAATTGCATCATAACTATCCTCATTGAAATTTTAAAAACCCTCTCTAATTTCCATTAAATGGGAAAATGTTTCAAACAAAGCACGTAAACGTCTAGTCTTCTAAAGAAACCAAAAACACAAAACCGATTATAAGAGATTATTATATTAGTTTTATTCGGTCGTTTTTTTTTTTCTTGGTATTTTGGCTTTAAAATTAGTTCAAGCAATAGTGGCCATAAATATACTTTCCGTATTTTCAAAAAGCACACTAAATCTCATTGTCAATAAATTGTGTTACATTTTATCTTGTTAAACAATAAAATATACTAGGGTGTACTAGGGTTTTTATTTTGTATTGCTATTAAAACATATAATTCTAGATGTAATATAAAAACTATGTGCTAATATCGATTGTTAACAGCACTATTGTCTATTCACTGACCAACTACAGCGAGTTTATAAATGCAGTTTTTTTTATTTATTTATTTATTTATTTATTTATTCATCGACAAAACAAATCCAAATCCATTTTTAAATTGAAAATTCCATATATTATTTGAAAAAACATTTTCATTCATCACAATAATATACATTTCAAGTTATCAAGCAAACAATTTCATATATCATGTATTTGTATTTCTACATGATGAACATTATCCAATGGTATTCCGTATATGTAAATAAATTTAGTTAATTAATAATTTTAAGACAAACCAGAATCTATGGGCTTAAAAACAACATATTATATTTTAAATCATATACATCCTTGTTTTTAAAGGATTTATTTTGTAGCATTTCAATTAAATGAAACAATTAATTTTACCAAATTCAAGTATTAGTAGAAAGGTTCTAGAGGCGTGTATAATATTAGGTATTGTGGTAATGCCTACCTGCATGAAATATCTACCTAATATTTTGATTATCATTATAACAGCATTAAATTTATCTACATAAAAGCGGGTGCTTACATTTTTGGGGGACAAATAACATTTCACAATTCCTATTTTCTTCTTTTTGTCATTTTTTTTTTTTTAATTATTTATTTATTTTTTTATTTATTTTTTTTTCTTTGGGATATTTATGCCTATGAATTTATTTCTCGTATGCTGTATTGAACATAACGTATTACAAAATTATACATTCTAAATTGGCTTTTTACAGAGAAAAAAGAACCATAAATTCATTGGTTTAGACCCAATTAGGACATTTCCATCATTCAAAATATTAATTACGATTCACTAAAAAAAATATAATTTTTCATATCTAGGTACAATAATGAACCAAAAAAAAAAAAATTCCTAATTTATAATATACTTTTAATGATATTCTCTTTGTCATTTTTGTTGTTTCACTTAATATGAAAAATGATGCATCACATCACGAAAAATAAAAAATAAAATTATAGTTCATTTAAAATAAATATTATCTACATTTATAAGTATTATAATAATATGCATAATAATGAAAAATGTAATTATATAACTTTGGTTGTCATTTAAGTAGTTCTTATTCCATACAAAAAAGAAAAAAAAATATATAGGAAAAAATAGGAATCGTCAAATATATTTTATTAAGTACATTTCTATTGATAATATTTTTTAACATTTATATATCATTTCGATTATCCATTAGGACAATGTTGAATTGTTGAATCCAATATATTATTAATGGTATTTGTTTGAAATTAAAAAAATAATGATAGATGAAAACCGAAGATTGTTGGTTAGGTAGTAAGGTTAGGTGGTATAGCCTTTAACAATAAATCCAATCATTTATTTTTACCCACCGCACATGTCCATATACGTTATAAATAATTTATTTCGTACCATATTTTCTGATTCTTTATTTAATGTATATATCCTTTCAACGTTCAAACTATACCTGTGTATATGGATTCATTAAGAAATACCATTTACCTAATGAACATCATTTGAAGAGAAAGGGAGAGGTGATTCGGGACATATAAATATGTAGTACTATAAATGCGCCTATAACTATACTTACATTATGTATAATATTTGTAAATACATAGTTCCATTGTATGTACGTACACATTTATATTATTACCGAAATGAACTACATTGAATGCTTACGCTTAGCTACGGTATATGGATTGTATGGTTATATATTATTATATAGTTGGTAATGATAATAATAATGATAATAATAATAATAATAATAATAATAATAACAATAATAATAATAATAATAATAATAATAATAATAATGATAATAATAATAATTATTATTATTATTATTATTATTTTGATAATAATAATAATAATAATAATAAATAATAATAATAATAATAAATAATAATAATAATAATAATAATATGTGAAAGTGGTAAGAACGTTACACAATCGAGGACAACAACAAATTTTTACATATATACGCAATATACAAAATATATTGTTTTATCCGTTTTTATCTATACAATTATTTCTATAAATATAAATAATAAAAATAAAAGAAAAAAATTGTGTTGAATTCAAGCATTTACATTACTACCATACCGAACAATTCAATTTTAATTTAACACAAGAAGCCACTTAATAAAATGATTTTACATAGTTTATTGTTGTATGGCAAAACTTTTTTTTTTTTTTTACACAAAATTGGTTTAAATTCAAAAATTTCCACTGACGCAACAAACAAACTTAATTCATTTCTGGCGAATTTTTGAGACTTAGACTTTTTAGCGTTTTATTAATCTGGCGAAAAAACTTAGGCTCCAGAAGCATAAAAGTTTTTTTTTTTTTTTTTGAATATATTAACCTTTTTTTTTCCTTCGTAAGTAAGTAATGGTGAGCATTCAGGATAAAGTTTACTACCTTAAATTCATATATTTTATGTTTTAGATTGAAATGTTATTGTAAAAAAGAAGAAGAAAAAAAAGAAAAGAAATAAGAATAATATTACGTTGATATATTTTATATTCCGACTTTTTCATATTACATCATTATATATTATAGATGTATAAGAGCAAGTACCATAATTGTACTACGCGAATACTTTAGAAATCAAATTTAAAATTTGTGTCACGGCACGCACTGTATAAAATTGTTCAGATTCAAAAAATGAAAATGGGATATTTTCAATTTTGATTAGAAATATTAACAAACCCACGCGCTACACAATATTAATTTGAAATTTATTATTTAATTTGAATTTTTGTGACTTATCAATTAGAATAATTATTTATACCGTTGTTTTTTTGTTTTTTTTTTTAAAGAGTTACGCAATTGTTGTCATTCAGGAAAAAAAGAACACAAAAATAACAATTAAAAAAATATAAAAAATTTAATGCTCTTTTAAAAAGCAAAACCAGATCTGTACGTACATTTTTATTTCTATTGTCTCGAAGATTATCACACCACTATTCACTATCATTAAAATCAACAAGATGAAAAGTTCAAATTAATCGTCTTGTCACATTATTTACTTTATTTCTTCTTTATTTACCTATAGTTTTCCATTTGTTTATTTATTTATTTATTTTTTATTTTTTTCATTATTTTGCCCACTGACTATTTATTTTGTGTAATCCTAACATTGGTCACACACCTGCTCAGAGACAGAAACCATTATTTTATATCATTTACAGCTTTCCTTTAGTCTCGTCATGAAAGAAAATAAAAACTGAAAACTAGATATTTTTGGTATAACATGTTTCAATAGCTCTATAGGTAAATGTACTTTGCACAATTTTCATTTTCAGTTAGAACTTGGAATGGAAGCGCAACGTTCTCTAAATATCACTGAAATATATAAGTGTATAACGATTTCATATATTTATAAATAATGAATAAGTGAACTTAAATTCGAAGTCAGAAACAATGTTTAATGTTCTTCGTCTGTCTAGTTTTCATTCACGTGTAAAATTTACTGCTTTATTATCGTACACAGTTTAGCTGCGGTTTACGATAGAAACTGTATGAAATCTGTGCAATATGTAATTACCTAAAAAAATAAAAAAAAAATCTTATTGTTATCATAAATTGTTTGGCTAATAATAAAATTATTGTTCATTTTAATGAAAATAAATGATACATAAATGATTTTCACTTTATGTTTTCCAAATATACCTGCGTAACAATAACGAAAGGTTCAAATCAATATTTGTTGCTATAATGCTGGTGGATGGTTGCTGCTGGATATTATGAGAGCTAACCTTAAAGCACAGAGAAATCTATCCAATTCGAACCATATATACATTACACGTACAAGAATAAAACCTGAGCATAATATTGTGTGAAGCTGGCAGATTTTCCTGAAGATTTCCTTTATCCATAAAACAAGCAAACCCACCTTGTTTCTTACATGAATTATACGCCTAATGTTGTTTACTTTTATTTCAATTTTTTTTTTTTTCGTTTCGTTTTTGCCTTATGCCTTGTTACCACCCCCATGTGTTGTTTACATAGGTTTTTGCTCCTCCATACATTACGCATTATACAATTTTCTGTAAAATTTACAATTCATCACTGTGTTATGCTAATGGATTTATTGTCGAAAATTTATACTCACGTTTATACGATATATTAATTCACAATTCACATGCACGTAGATAAGAATTTTTGTTTTTTTTTTTTTTTTCGTTAGAATACCTGATGATGATGCCACATGTGAGCGACTTTATATTATAGATATGATAGATCTGGGTAACTATATGTATATTTGTTCTATATACTTGTCTCGCCTCATATTATTATTATTACAGTGATTAGTATGGTCTACATATCGTTATCTATTTTAATTAGATAAATTGAAATTGTTTGTGCCAGACATTGAGACACACATTCACAGTACTATAAATATAATATTTAAATTTTGACTTGATTGATTATGATTAGGTTTGCTTGGTTGAATGTAGACATTGGGTGTATATTCAAATTTTTATTTTCTTTATTATTTTGTTGTAAATATTAGATCAATCAAAACAAATTAAAATGTAATATTAGTTTTTCGCACAGGAATTCCTTTAAAAAGCATAATGTCAGTTACTGGCATATATTTATTTTTCATCACATTTCACTGTGTTTTCAATTGCGTTTTTCTAATAAAAATCGGCACCCTATGTGAGTTTAGTATTCAATATTAACACTATATACATTAAAGAAACAAATTTTATATGACTTTTTTTTTCTTTTCTTTTATTTCCTCTACTACTTCTTTCTATTACATAGTAGGTAGCTACTGCATACATAGTACCTACCAGTTTCTACCACATTATACACTTCGAAATATCAATCCACAATTCCAACATACATATTTGCCAATACATTTAAATCAATTATTGAAAAGAACACAAGAGAGTATTAGACGTCGTATGTAAGAAAAAAAAATAAATCTTTTTTTATGTTTCTTCTGTCGCATTAAGGTTATATTTCTTCCTCAATTGGAATCTCATAAAAATTTTCTTAATAAAAGGCATTGGAATCATTTACTGTATGTATAACCCTTATTTTGATATTTATTAATCTCAAAGGAACCATTAAAATTCATATAGCGCATTCCCAGAAAAATCGCATTCATATCAAAGTACCAAACATGAAAATAGAATATAAAGGTAGAACTAGGTACCATGTTACCATTACCATTACACATATACTTACATTACAAGTCATATATGTGCTCCAACCATATTACAAAAAATTAATCTTTTTAGGCGAATAATATTCTTTTGATCCCGCACAAACAATTGGTATAATATATGACGCCGAGTATATTTTTTCTTTTTTCTTTCTTTCTTTTTTTTTTCTTTTTTGCTTTATGCTGGCGCTAGAGCATTCAGGTAACTTATGATATTAATATGAAGCTTGAAGCAATACGAATATGTAGTAAGCATTATATTGCAAATCCATTTATTTTATTATTTGTGTAAATTCACGTTTATGCCAATGTTATATTTTTCATACACGATTATGTTTTCGTTATTCTTAAATTTGGAAATATTCGGTAGGTATATTTATGTGGAATTACGGGCGTTTATATAATTTATAATATAATGATTGATGATAGACTTATTTATATATAATATATATATATATATGTGTATTATATATTTTTTTTTTTTCAATTTTTTTATAACAGCAAAAGAATATTATGCAAGGCATTAGCAAAGATTGCTTTGGCTTTTATTTCATTGTTTTCCTTTTTTTTTTCTGAATATATTACGATATTTTGGACTTCATTGTAATTTTTCAACTTTTTCTCGATTAATTCAATATGGATCCGGAACTTTAACTAAATTTTATGTGAATATAAAAGCTTATTATAGATTTAATAATGGGTAAATAAAGAACAAAAAAAAAATCTTTTATATTTTACCATAAGGAAAACTTATAAAAGTCTTTGATTATATATTTTGGCATAGTTTTCCATTTAAAGTTTAAAATATTGGAATCCTTATTCCTTACCACAATATCAAATTTATGTTGAATTAAAATATTACAATATGATATGGTATATTCACCTTTTTGATGGTTTATTGATGGTTTATTGATAGAAAACGAATCCCTGATGACTAAACATTTTCCATAAGTCATAACAACGCGATTAATACGCTCGTCATAGTAAATAGAAACCAGAATAAAGCTTATTCTTTCGTCGTGAATTTAAAGTATTACAGATTTTATATAAACCGAATATTTATTTTATATCTTATAACACCGTATTTTCAAGAAAACAAAAGCTTTATGTTGTTATTTTTCTTTTTATTTATTTTTTTTTTCTCGTGTAAGAAAATTGTATCCAAACTTCCTTTGAGTAGAACATTAGCTATAATACACTATATGTATTACATATTTTATAATATATTTCATAATTTTATAAGACTTAAGATACATAGTAGCATAAGTTCGACACAATTTTATATCGCAAAAATTATTGATTAAAACTTTTTTAATTACTTACAGCAGGTGTACATACTGTACATTTTGTATATTATAAAATTCTATGATGTGTACTATGAGTATTAAATGTATAAGTCAAAAAGCCTCAGTTTATTCTCGGTTGAATATCCCCATTTAGCGTCGTCTTATAAAAGTATAAAACCGTTTATATGAAATTTTGTGTGCGTGTATATGTGTATGCATGTGGCAGTGTATATTTATGGTTAAGTATAGCATTAGAGACTTAAGAAAATCTTCACTGTAACTGTAACTTACCCTTACATAACATAACATACATATACATAATTATATTATGCAATATTTACTGAACTAAGTACCCATGTGGAATATTGTTTACGCGTCTCGGAAATGGTTAGTAAAATTAACACATAAAACCCCAAAAATATATAGCATTATCTATAAGTAGGTACATAATATAGTCTTAGTCACTCATATATACATATACTGGCATATACCCAATAAACAATATTGGAATTCAATTTGATAACAGAATTGGAATGATTTCAATTTGGTTCGAAATTCATTCCATTTCTCAAATAGGAATACCATTGGAATATTAATCGAATATCTAAAATAGAATTCTATTTTGGTTCCTAAATGTCATTGTAATGAATCTCTTTAGCTTGTTCCTAAAAAAATAAAAAAATAAATAAGAGAAATTAATGTTGAAAAACGGTCTGATAAGTATTATGAAGGAAATTTATGTAGCAAAAGAAAGTCTACTGAAGAAAGCATGAGATAAAGATAAAGCGAATGAAAGTTCGACTATAAGGAGAAAAATAATTATTGAATTCTAAAATTGGAGTGATTCCAATATAATTCTAAAATTAGATATTTTTGGCATTCTAGTGGAACGCCGGAGGAAGAGCAAATCCAAAAACATCTATGTGAAAAATCCGAAAGTAGGCCAATAAAGTGAGCAATGCTGATTGGGATATAGTTTTATTGTCAACTTTAGCTAAAAATGTTAATATGATGGTACCTACATAATGTTATTTATATACATCTTTAAATCTTGCATATGATAGTAGATCATTATCTTAAAGTTGTCTTTGTAACACATTATATATTCATATTAAAATATATAACATTACTTGACAAGCTGCTAATCAGTTGGTACACGACTTCATTTTTATGGATGAAAAGATGAAAAGATGAAAACTTCAATTCTACTATAATAGTAGAATCCAACCAAAATCCAAAACTTTCATATTTTGATGGTCGCTACAGTCTGTGTATAAGAAATGGTCACAATTCATCTATAAAATACAAAAAAAAAATATTTCCAGAATTTAATATAATGAAATAATTGATTCAGCCAAACGTAACATTCTCTCACTTAAACGAATATTATGAACCAGCATCCATAAGATACTGAAACCAAACTGGAATCGTGAACTCATATAATTTAAAAAATCAATCTCTGGACTTAGGGCGAAAAAAATTGTTGATTCAAATCTTTTTTTTTATTTATTTTTACAAAAAAATGAAGCAAAACTTACCGCTACGCAAATGCACTAAGTATTCACACTTTTTGAAATAAAGAGCTTCACGAATAAAAGATCCGTTAAAATCTATGTAGTAGAGAACTGAAATTATCATGTAATAAGTGGGAGGTTGAGGATATTAACAATGAATTTAAAAATATATATAGAGTTTAGTTTGTTTGTTTCTATATTTTGATCAGTTTATGGGCGTAATTATATTTACTTCAGTATATAATCAATATATATTAATGCTAAATATTGTTAATAATCCAATCACATATGTCACATTCACAAAACTATCTTTATTAGCTTATATTTGAATGTTTACTTCTATATTATGATAGTTTTATGGATAATATTGTCTAAAATTTGTTTAATAGAAGGGCAAATATGAGAAATGAAAAATCTGTGTACCCTAATTCAGAATTTGTTTAAATATGTAAATTTAATATTCTTAAGTTTATTTGAATTTAATTATAGGTATACGTACATATCTGTTCAAATTAATAAAGAATAAATTATTAATTTTAATCAAATCAACTAAAATTAAGAAACTCACTGATTTTTCACTAGCCTAGTTCAAATTTTCTACCCGACTGTAAACAACAGATTAAAAACCAATCACAGCGATTAGCACACAAATTATGTTTTCGATAATATTCATATTTTACATAATTATTTATGATTCAGTTTTTAATGTAATTTAATTTAAATTGTGTTCTTCCTAGGATTCTAAGTTTGTAATATTACATTTGTAATATTACAAATGTAACGTAATATAAGTGTAATATTACACAAAAATATATTACACGTTAAAAATTGATCAATGAAAAAATTAAATTTCCAAAAAATGAACTATTTAACTGCAATATTTTTAAATATTGTATAGAACCACAGATCTAGAATATATATC
>JAABKK020029133.1:0-16069 GCA_011634745.2 Catotricha subobsoleta | reverse complement strand
TACAAATCGGTTACTAATTATTTATTAATTAAAAATTTAAAAAATCACAAATTGGTCGGCTGGAGACATCTACACGTCAATTTCGTGCAATGCAAAAATAGCACAACATAATAACATATCTACAAACATATTCCATACATATAACACATCAATCATAAATACAATATTTTTCACAAATTTTCAAACAAAACTATATTAAATTATTTTAATTAAGTTTATTATTAAGTATATATAATATATGTATTTCTATCAGCGCAAAGAGAAACGAGTTAATTAAAAGTTAAGGGCGCTTGGTAATTTAATGTCGTTCTTATCATATATTAAAAACGAATGAATACCGAAGGCAATTACACTTTTTATATTAATGCTAGTGAATCTCAATACTATCACTTTTTAGAAATCAAATTTTTGGTATAATACAGTAACTAGTAGCACATATAATGGATATAAATTTTCGAAAAATGTAAATTCAATCAAAACAGACCAAAAAAGGTATACCGATGAGTTTAAAGTTTTAAACTACGGGAACGTATATATAAAGGACCGGATTACTTGATTGTGGACAAGGTGTATAATAGAATGCAAGACAGTAAAAAAAGAAATATATTTATATATATATTACTATATATTATATAGTACTATTGTATGAAAATAATAGTCAGTTGAAGTGAAATTGTTGATTATAGTTCGTTTTTCATTCATATGATAATTTCTAAGCTACTTTTATTTAAAGCTTCACGAGAATTTCTATTGTATTATATAAATAAAAATGTGAGTTGCCTGCGGATAATGTGGATGAGGCTATGTCGATTGACATGCAAACGAGGTATAATAATGATTTATAGAAAATATATTGAAAACTCAAAATGCCTAAAACATTCGCTCTATGAATTTAAATGAACAATCGATTAAAAATATTGATTGCAATAATTTAGTTGTACATGAATTTAAATTTTATCGTAGAATAAATTAATCGATTCGGTATTTCATTATACATTATTGCATTTTCTATTTCACATAATTTAAAGTCCCATGAAAATAGCATATATAGGCAATTAATAAATAATGAGAATTGTATGCCATTCGCATATTATGTATTTAGTAGGCATGAAAATTAGATTAGGTAGATAAAACTAAATCTATTTGTGTGCGTGTATACCCGTACGATTTCGTAATTATATAGTAATCTTCTAATGCAATTTTAAATGCACCATAATCACGTTGTCAACACACATAATTAGTGTTTGAATTAAACAATTTTTATTTGACAATATGGGCTGTATGGGCAAGTTCATATGGAGTCTATGATATTGCATATATGCCAAAAGAATTATATAATTAATATATAGGTCAATTGTCATCTATTCCACCAATGTTAATCAATTAAAAACTATTGTGTCCCAGTATAATGCCTTTCAACTGCGGAGGTGTTTATATTTTATTTGTTTCACTACTGGCTTTATATACGTGGTGTTTTTATTACAACTTCTTTGCTTTAGACAACGTCTACATTGTCTATTCTATAGTAGATTGAGTATGAACAATTTATCAAATGACTTGCATAAATAAACTTGTGAGCTAAACTGTTTCAGTTTGTAATAAACATTGTAAAAAAATATAATGTTTCACAATTTTAATAAAGGATGGAGGGGGCTTAGAGATGGCGTTTTCATACCACGTGAAATAAATTATTTGAAAGCAAACAATTTATTATTATATTTTTGCAAATATGAAATGAATGAATGGCAGGCGCGCACACTTTATCCCTATTTATATGTATAATATATTGAATAATTTAGAGTTTACTTTTAAAATACAATATGACAACGTTAATATCGTTATCGATACACTATGAAAATATAACAATGCTGACTATATATCTATAGCTAAAGCTATAGCTATATCTGTATATATTATATATATATTAGGGTGCAAATAATCTGGGGAACATTTTATTGTATCGGCGTTTTTCGATTAAGAGCAATTTTCAGGGTCAATGCATCAAAAACTATGGTTTTTATTATTTTTTTATTTTGATACATTGACCCTGAAGAAAATTCACATACGAACATTTCAGACCAATTCTGATTTTTCTGTCAACAGTAATCTGGAAAATTCGAATTTTTATTTTTTTCCATACAAAAAATTGCCACCCTAATATATATATATCTTGAACTGTTGGAAAGCATTTTAAATTATTTAATTATCTACCATAATATTTTCTAATTTTGTGATAAAATTTCATAGAAAAATCTAGTTACCATTAAAAATATCATGATTTCTAAGCGAATTATCTCACAGACACTAAGTTTTTATTGTGATCTTATGGACTTCTTAGACAACTTTTACTATTAAAATACCTTTGACAAAATTTTGAGATAAGTCGCTCTGGAACTTATTCAATCGAGCTCATATTTTGCATGGGTAACTTTGAAGACCAACCGTTTTTAATTTTTTTCAAAAATGAATGAAACTTTACAGAGATATGTTTTATAAACTAAACTTTCTGAAAAAGATAAATTTTTAAAAAAATCAATGATTTTCGAATTTTTTTTTTTTTTTTTTTTCTATATCTACTTACTTATATTACAAACCAAACGGATAGATCCAATATACAAATTTTTCACACGTATGATAAATAATAAATAATTATTATAAAGTGTAAATACTGTGAGTACATGCTGTTCAAAATAAGTTACTTTACATGTAACACTTCACTTATCTACCAAACTATGTCAAATTAATTTTGAACACTAATGTTTTTCGGTTAAACGACAAGCCTCAAATGTTACCCACCTTTCAAAATTTTTTTGATCAAATTTGAAACGCATATTAATTAATGCATGAGATAGACCAGAATACTTAGAGAAAATATATTTTCTATCCTTATGAGATTTCTGCAACTTTGTTAAAGATGAGAAATATTATATTGTCTCTACTCTCTATACTAAGTAAGTAAATAAGCAGTTACATCGTTATTATAAAAAAAAAAAATCTAGACCTTGACAGCCATACCAAAGTTCTTCATTGAAAAATTTGAAATATAACGAAATCTGGAATTAAGAATAAGAACTTTTATTTTACATTCATTTAATATACAATATTTTCGAATTTTATAGAGAACATGAGATAAAGTAATAAAACTGATTTTGAAATAAAATCACCAATTATATTTCTATAGATGATATTTCTTGATGTTAAATCGTAACATTGTGTTAACGATACATGTGATTGTGTCGTATTTAATTATGTTTTATAGAACAACCATCGAAATTCCCATGTTGAATTATAACTAAAACTCAGTCACACGAAAATTTATTTTCCAGATGACTAAAAACAATAATTATTTATTAAATAATAGATCACATGTCTTAATTCTATATTCCGTAAGGTGAATGTTAGATATATGTGAATTGTATATGATTAAATAGCGATACCGAAATATTTTAGAATCATAAAGATTGGCATATTATTATTAATGTCTAATAATTAGAGTCAGTAATTATAGATAAATGTTTTCGCATATATATACAACCACCGAATATAATACTTTTCTTGAAATTAGAAAATAACTAATTGGTTGACATTGAATAATATCGTTGAAAGCATATTTTAGTAATATGGATAATTATTTGAAAGGTGGGTAACATTTGAGGCTTGTCGTTTCACCGAAAAACATTAGTGTTCAAAATTAATTTGACATAGTTTGGTAGATAAGTGAAGTGTTACATGTAAAGTAACTTATTTTGAACAGCCAGTATTTACCACTTTATAATAATTATTTATTATTTATCATATGTGTCAAAAATTTGTATATTGGAACTGTCCGTTTGGTTTGTAATATAGATATAGAGAAAAAATACAAATTACATATTTTTTTAAATGATATATTATGTTGCGCTGCTAATAAATAAAACATTTAACACACTCTGCTCGTTAATCACATAATATGTACAAAATATTTTCATAATATTTATAATTGTTTGTAAATTTGACTGGTGGTGGTTGTGATGTGATGAGAACGAATTTTCAATGAAGAATTACAATTTATTTATACTATTTTTTGAGCGGCAGTAGTATGTAGATATATATATTTAGATTTAAATAAAAAAGTGTTTCTTTTTTCTTTTTGGGTAGGTTGAAGGAAAATATATTTTATTGAGAGAAATAATAAGTGGTCCATCATAGATCACTTTATAGATGAACTTCTTATTTAGTTTATCCAGTGACGTAGCGCTACGACATGTTTATTGTTCGTTATAACTTTACCACTTTTTGTCTTCACTAACCATTTTGTGGTCAATTATTAGTTACTTTTTTCCGCTCAATCAACGACACGTAATTTTTTAAGTCGCATAGCTCGATTTCGCTCTTACTTATTCTAGGCGTTTCGTTGATTGATCGAAAAAAGTAACAAACCCACCATAAAACGGTTAGTGAAGACAATGTATAAGTAACTACACACTAAATGATTATGATAGTAAGATTTTACTAAAGATGATAATTATATTTTGATTATCGTAGGAATCGATAAAGATCGTGTGTGTACAATTAATGGTCTATCAATAATATGATTATCATAGTGTATAACAATCATAAACAATGATATTCATACTTATATGTAATAATAAAGAATAACAATAAACCATTAAGTGTACCAGGTACACACACAGATACAATAATTATCTTTTCCTATGATAATCATAACTATAATAAACATCTTGTGTTGAGCGTATATACGGGATTTTGGATAATCTTATAATGATTATCATGTATTTAGTTTGTACCTAGTATAATGCACGATTCATAACTTCACTAGTTCTCACTTAAAAGAAAAAGTTACAAATCTGTATGATCACAATAATAAACAGCTCGAATTCTTTGGTTATTTAAACGTGGGTTTTTTAATTATAAATGTGGGTCCATTATTAATTATTGATATATTCTTGCATAAATTAGAAAAATATTTATATTTCTTTTCAACAAAAATTTGTGCTTTCAGCTTATGTCACCTAATAGCCAAGAGAAAACACATTTTTCGTATAATATATAATATAAAAGAAAACAGCTTCACATTCACCATAACCGATAATTTTTAAATCCAACAATTTCCATAGAAAAAATACTCTTCAGTTAGAAAAATAAAAAAGTATAAAAAGAAAAGTAAACAAAATTCTATAATTTTATAAAAACATAAATATATTAAAAAAAAAAAAAACAAAACAAAACAAAACAAAAAGAATAGAATAGAATAGAGTATAATTGAATAGAATATTTATAGAGTTTGAAAGCAGAATCATATACCAGCACAACATATATTATGTATATCGAAATTTAAATATTATATCCAACAAGTAAGTATACAAAATGTAGGCATACAGCTTGATAAAAAAAAAAGTGCGCTCTTTTAATGGGCGAATTTTCATTAACCCACATATGTGACGATAATGGTATAATATAATGTCACTTTCACTTACACCAAACCATAATACATAACTACAGTACAGGTTAATTGATTTAAATGAGGGTTCTTTTTCGAAAAAGTGATTTTTAAGTAGGCACAATTCAAGAACAGAGGTTTGCTTTATTGTATAATACACAAACAATATTCCACTCTAGCTTTTTTTATTGTAGATATATGTAGATTGTATCATTATATATGTAGTGTGTATATATATAAAATATATAACATATATATAACATATATAGAATATGGTACCAATCTACCGCGCGCTTTATTATAATCAACAAAAAGTAAAGTATATTTATTATACATAACTAAAAGGTGGGAGAGCTACTTTTTTAAGATAAGTAGTGAATGTGTGTGTATATCTATTGTATTATGTGAAACATATAGGTGAACTTCATGCCAAGTAGGTTGTACGTTTATATCCATTAAAGCATTTTTATTTATTGCCTAGCTAAGAAATAAAAGAGAATAAAAAAAAAATCTATTTTCCTTAGAAATAAGTAGTAAAGAACCCGCACATTGTTTATTTTTTTAAGATACCTCAACTGGGATAAAACCAAACGGAAACACCGTTCTATTTCTTTTCACTTTACAACCTTTGTTTTATTTTATTTATTTTTTTCCATTTTTTCTTTTTTTTTTTGGTTTTTTCTTTTTGCAATGGTCTTGATGAGGGTATGTAGAATATGGACTCTGTATTATTAAAATATATATAAAAGAAATAGAGCTTTTATCTTCGAATATTTCACTTTTATTTTTTTTTTTCCTTTTTCTATGTGCAAACAATTTTGGTGTTGTTTAACAATAGTTTATTCTTATGAATGAAATGTTTGACATCCGATTTAGTCAGGTGAGTGAGGTTATCGTTTTGATGAATTAAATTTCGTATCATTTTTTTTTTATTTCAGGCGTATGTAGAGAACGCTTGATATTTGGTGTTCTGTTGTATGGACTGATTATATTTTAAATTTACATTTATTATCTCACAGAATATAACATAAAAATTCTGTTGGAACTTTGAATTGAATATATCTACAGTAAATTAATAGAAGTAACATAGAAATGTATTCACATATGGTAAATATTATTTTATGATCTTAACTTAATCACAATATCGTATAAGGTTGTGCATGGGCAACAATATATATGCCAAACATACTTTATTTGTAAATTGTAAATCTAATTGTACTATAATTTTCATGGCGAATTAAAATAAATTAAAATTCTACGTAAAATTGTGTTCAACATTGTATTTATTATTTAACATAAAATTGTATTCAACATTTCGATATGAATTCATGTAAATCTGTGAATTGAATTTGCACAAATTCCGACGCACTAAAATTTTCTTAAACCTTATTGTAAATTTCAAAAGTATTTCCATTTTAGTAAAAAATTAACGAGAAAATATGATTAAAGTATGGACACGAAAATATTTAAAAAAAATAAAAATGTTGCTAAAGAAATCTAGTCTCAGAAATTTAACATTTATCTAATAGATTTCTTAAAACTTACAAATTCAATAATAATGCTATGGTGTTGAATGAATATTCATATCAAAACTAGTCGTTCAATTATAAAATTAATTAGCATTTTAATTTGGTAAGTTGAACTGTCAATAATACTATACATTATCACTATTAGATCTGGATAAATAACTCAATATCTGAATTTAATTAAATCTATACTTACAATAATATAAAAAAAAATAAAAAAAAAAAATGAAAACAAAAAACAAACACATTCAATTTATTTATTTGCACATTATCAAAATTAATTCATTATTATGAAGTAAAATAAATTCTTATGGAATGAACACCATAATTATTAAAAATAATATTAATAAATATAAACAAGAACAACCAAATTCAATCCAACACGCAGAATATTTATAATAATTTTGTACCGAACTGAATAAATGAAATGAATATTAACTTATTGCCAGTCAAGTTGTTTATTTATAAATGAATTTAGTTTTTGCTGAAAGCAATTAAATTTCACATAAACACAGTTATTAAATGGTGCAATAACATATAATTTTATAATGACAAAACCATTTCGTAAAATATGATTTTATATTCATTATATACTATTTTATATGTACCTAGTTATAAACGAATCGTACAAATTAATATTGTTTATTAATATTTTTATTACAAGTTTATGTGAATGTATAATTGATGTAATTGATACTGTTATTCATGCCTACATTCATACAATATTTGTATTGGTAATTTTCACAGCGGGTAAGATATCATAATTTAGTGAAAAAAAGTTGTGTTAATAAAATAATTGTTTTGAATAAAAATAAAATATTTTACTATAAAAAAATTATTTTCTTTTTACAGAAATACATATTCGTAATAAGTAATAAATAAGCAATTAATAATTATACATAAACTAATGTACAAATTAATATGCAATAAATATATGTATTTATAATCAATTAATGTAAACGATTTATTCGTATGTTTGTCAAATTTATAACAAGGCCATTGGTACTCAATTCAAATATAATCTAGCTCATCATTCCAACAAAATACAAAATTTTCACTGCAAATAACATTTATAATTTAATCTCAGTATAAAATATATATACTGAAATTTTCTTATCGTTCTGATGACATACACAGACATCACACACATGGGACTACATATACAAGCTAGCTAACTACAGTTGAAACCGCATTTCGGGATAGCTGGTAATGACATGTGATTTTGCCATCATCCCAATACCATGTTGATAGAAATGTACAGTTCATTCGCACATATTTTCCATGTTATTATAAGTATAATAAAATACCATCTAGCCCTTCCACCAACCAGTATATATTATCAAAGTAAAGAGCATCGAATTTAGTTCATACGGTACACAAAGTCGGTAATAACATGTTGACCCAAAAAAAAAAAAAAATTAAGTTTTAAGGAAGGATAATATTTTTTATGCCACATTTTTACATTGAAAAATATGTGTTAGGAAATTGTGAAAAGGAAATGCTATCACGTAAAAAGGTATAAATTTTTTTTTTTTTTTTTTTATTTATTTATATATTTAGTTGTTTTTTTTTTATATTTTGTGTGTTTGTGTTCCATTTAAATTGTTATAGTATTTTTACTGTTTAAAACAAAAGTAGCGAAAAAATATAATTACTTTAAATCATTATTTAGAAAGTATGTATTTTGCATACAGAAACCGGCGAATGCGATACGGTTTGCGGAATCGACGATAAATGAGTTAAATGAAAATCTTCTATTTCTTTTTTTTTAGTTTTCTGAACCAATCATAATTAATGTAATTCAGAAATAGTTTTTTTTTATATATTTTTATTTTAGTTGATATATGCAAATTTCTTTTTTTTCTTTTTTTTTTTGAATAGATCACAAGAGTTTTTTTTTTTTGTTTTCAGTTCTATTTAATAAATTAATCAACGCTCGTACTTACCAGCTATTTTCTTTTCAACCAAACAAATAACACAAACAATTCTTCACAAAATATCTCTTAAATTTATTCCTTCGTTTGTTATTCTTTTCGTAAATATTAATATTTTTTTTTTTGTTTTGTTTGCTTTAATTAAACTAAAATTATCACATAATTAATTTATGCTCATACGCACCAATATATGAACACCAAATAATTATTTATTATGAAAATGAAACTAATTACTGCAGTTCCGTTGTGAGTAATCAAAAATAAAAAATCATACAAACAAAATTTAATCGTAGAACGATAGATTGCATATTTCTCATTAACTCACTTAAAATAGTCAAAATATTCTTTTCTATATTTTTTTTTTTTATAATATGAGTTGTGTTAATACATTTTTTTTTTTTTCTCAAATTTAAAAATTAAACCTTCACCTCTTTTTTTTGTTGATTTTATAAGTACCTATTTAAGGATATAAAAATTTGGTTGAAAAAAATTCGTTTACCACTCGATGTTTAAAATTTATAATATTTATTAAAATCTCGTATATTCTTGATTTCACAATTTAACACTAAAAAAAACAAAATCTTAATCGTTATTTTAGTTTATTTCAAATATTTAAATTTCCATATAATTTCTATATTTCCATAAAATTTCGAAATTCCCATAAACTGTATTTTGTATTTGAAATACAGGTATTATCACGTGTAGGTACCGATTACACCGACCACGTACGCTGTTGCACAACGACTGATTTGTTCAAAAAAAATATATATATCGTTACGATATCTACTGACAGCCAAGTGTTTGCTTTTTTTGCAAAAAAAAGTAAAAAAGAAAAGAAAACGATCCGCATGCTCTCAAACATATCATCATAACAACAACATCGCTGCATATATAATAGATGTAAATTGTTCATTGTGTGAAAGTGTTTCAGCGCATGTATTTCTTTACGGAAAATTGCCGGCATTGGTTTATAGGAAAAGTAAAATCGCGTGGAATGGAGACAGAACATATTTTCGATTGGAAATTGTTATATTTGCCTCTGTTTTGATTAGAAGGAATATAAACGATGGTTTCTTCTAAAGAAAAATCGGGTGCATCAAAAGGTCAAACTGTAAGTTTTAAGTAATTTAACGTTTAACATAATACAAAAATAATTGAATTGTAATAAACAAAATTGAATCATTTTTAGATCATTATTTTAAATATTATGTTTTCTAGAAGAACTTTTCACTTGTGCAAAATCCGACGGGTAGGACGATACTTGAAGTAATTTGGAATTATTTGATATTTTTTTATATTTTTTTAAAAAGATGTTCCAAAAGTGAAGTCAAGGGCTACAAATTTTGGAGTCATTTAGAATCTTTTGGTATTCATTTCAAAGATTCCCAAAAAGTTGGATTAAGGAAACACGGTTTGGTCTGTGTCCTACCCCTCGGCAAAATCTATATTCAAAACTTCCAATATTATTTTAGATATTAATAAGCAATTGATCATTTAAATATTTATATTTATTTTCTTAAATTATAATTCATTACAAATTATATATTTTTCGTACAGTTATTTCAGTTTCTCAATTGTTCTTTTAAAGTTTTTATTTTTCAACTTAATTCAACATTCGAATAGTTGCTTTTCAAGCAGTAAACATATATAAAAAAATCACTTATATCTAAATCCAGAAATAAATTCTAGTTACATTTTAATCATATAAAGGTTTTTTAATCACTCATTTTCCTTTAAAAATTGTCATATTATCACTATAATAAAAAAACTCGCAAATAATGATTGTCAGTTGCTGAAAAATCACAATAATTGTATCTCACAAAAATTTCATGTTAAAACAAAAAATTAATGAATAAAGAATTGAATTGAAAAAAAAATAGTTAAATTTTGAAATCTATCAAGTTTTAATAAGAAAAAAAAGAATGTGTGAATTTTTGATAGCTTATATATCGCAGGTGTATTGTTGTATTTCAATAAAATTGTTTTTGGCAAAATATAACCAAAAAATTTAACATATTTAACATTTCAATTGTGAAGTGCGACTAAATAGATTTCGCAAAATCAGTTAAATCTGATCAATCACTTCTAGCGAATAGATCACAAAAATAAACTGATTTAAAAGATCCAATCTCTATTAAGTCAGTTTATTCTTGCAATAAGATATTGGCACTACATTGCCTTTCCACAGAAGATAATAGAATTTAACTTGACATTGATATTGTTATAAAGATGAAAATCACAATATATATTTTATAATACTTATTGATTTCAAAAGAGAACGAAAAACGATTAAAGACAATGTTAAAATAGTTTGAGGATGGGTATGACCATGAATGGTCAATATATCAGATTTTCGGTAGAATTTAACAATTAAAATAATCTCCTTCAAACAATGATAAAAGCAGTAACATTCAAAAATAAATAACAGTTGTTACATCAGCCCTAAAATATGCGCACGGAATACTTTATATATGATAAATATCAAAATATAACAGTGATAAATATTTTCTCTCAAGTATGCATATGAAAAAAGTAATTCCATTGAACATTTCATAAACTGCTTTATATTTATCCTGGCATTGAATTTAAATATTTTTATTAAATATCTTTTATATGTATTTATTTGTAGGTTGTAGGTGTAGCCTTTTTGATTTGATTTTTTTTTGTTTTTTGTTTTTTGTTTTTTGTTTTTTGTTTTTAATGCTGGCATATGGGGCTTTCCACAAACAACGAAAAACACATTCAGACTTATTTGTTTTACGTGTGGTATATATACTTATTGAATTGATACAATATGTAAAGATTTTTCTTTTTCATAACCCCGTTGTAATTTAGGTAGACATTGATTTACCTGTCGGGTATTTGTTAAGTGTGTTGTGGTTGGGTTTATATATATTATTGATATTTTAGATAACAGGGGTGAAAAGATCTATTGACCAAATAATACTTGAAAATTTTGTTCTTTCTATTTTGTTAGTTTATTTATTGTTAATAATATTGCAGAATTGAAGCAGTAAAGATTAGGATTACCAAATGCAGTAAAATCTTACAAAATGCTTTAATGAATTTGCTGAAGTGAGTGATAACGTGAAATTACTTTTGATATAAATATTTTTAGACATTCGCTAATTGAATTAAAAGATTTTTCTTATTTTTTTTTTAAATTTCTGTGACAATACTCAATTTACCTAAAAAATATTGTTCGACTGAAGGTAGGTAGGTAATAGAAACTAAATATTTCAAAAGGGAAATTTCTTATTCTTGTTTTTTTGCTTTCAAGAGAGAAAGTAGGTATATATAGATTCAATATTGATTCTCTGCGTTTGTTATTTCGCATAGTAATATATATTTGAACTGAGGGTGAGGCGAATATTGCTGTTTGTTCACTTCAAAGGTACTTTCACCTATACTATCGCACAGAAAAAAAAAATACACTGACAAACGAAATATAAAATATTAGTGTAATTTTAATAAAAAAAAAAATATAGAATTTGTGATGAAAAATGAAGGTAAATATTCGCTACAATTTTTAAATAAACAACAACAATAACCCAAATGAAATGTTGTGAAGAATAGGTTGAATATTATTTTCGATTTTCTTGTGTATTGAGAAAAAAATATCTTTGTTTTTGGTACACAAGGAAAACATAGAGATTTTCTCACTTTCTATTTGTAGACTTTAATTGGTCGTGTTGGCTGATGAAATTGAAATTGGAGTGAATTACCGATTTTAAAATGAGTGTAGGTGTGCAACTTTATTAACTAAGGGAATAATATTTTATGAAAGAAACACAACATTTAAAAGAGTCTCAAATCGGCGAATTATTTAAAATTAATATTCTAATTAGCTTTCAAATTTAGAATTTTATGACATTTGAATAATTTTTATATTAAATGTTAATTGAAGAAAATGAGTCTTGGTAAAAAAAAAAATAATAATTTTAGGGTTGGGTAAATATCTGGATTTAGTGGTAGGTCATTGATTATTGACCATTCAAATCATATAAATCATTATCTGGTAGTTTTTTGAATCATGAGATCCAAAAATGTGGTGGAAGGTAAGAAAATAAAAATATGTACCAATGAAATTTACCATTTATACTAAAATTTTATTTAAGTTCATTTTTTTTCCACTGCAGAAAAATTAAGTAATTTTACCAATTAATTAGCAGTTTATGTTCTTTTTTCGTGAATGTGTCATCAATGAACTTAAATTTCTCGGTTCCGCTTCGATAAAATATGAATTGACCTTTTTCATTTTCCGCTAAATGTTTGCTTCTAATAAATTTAATGGCAATATCGTTTTGATGTACGTCACTACCATTACTACACCTAACCTTTCCAACAAATTTAAATCTTTTGAAGTTATTGCGTTGTAGGTTACATAAATCACAAACCAATAATTTTTAGAAATCATTATATAAAACATGAATAATCAAATAAAAATATATTATTTAGATTTAAATAAATTTTCAGTTCAAGATTTTAACAATAATATACTTTGGGCTGTTTTCAATAAAAAATAAAAATAAATAAATAATAAAGATATTAATAAGAAGAAGAAGAATAATAAAGAAACATACCTGTAATACTGGTAATAAATCATTCTTTTCATTGATTGACACAAATACAATTTACCAGTTTTAGAATATCATATTTTGTTTACGTGTAAGTTAGGTATATATTTCAAAGTTTTCAATAAATCATGTATATAGATAGGTAATATAGATTATGGTCTTTAGTGTATCATATGACCGTAACCATAAACAGCAAGCACATACATTATTTATCATCGTATATTGAATTTTCTGTATAAATTTTTATGTTTTGGTCCATTTTAAATTAAATTTATACAAATAAATCCTATGAAATATAAATATAAAATGTTCTTCTATAATTTTCATTTTTCTATGTTCTTCCACTGCTGTGTGAAATTTCTAGAATAATAATTTTTTACAATTGTTTTCTTTCTTATATTGTACAAAATTCCTAGAATAGATATTGTACTTACTTATACTTATTATTATATAATAAAGATGAAAAAATATGGGCCATAATATTAGGTATAAAATCTCTTTGAATAGAAATATATTTGTATAAATATTTATTTCAAATGCTTATAAGTCAATAGCAATATGCTTTACAAGACAAAATGACATAAATATTCAGAACAAATAATACAAACAAACTGTAACACTTTTATTTCATTCAGAATATGGAAAATTGCATGAACAAAAAAAAATACTTTATATTCTTTTCTTCTTACATGAGCTTCCGATCAGTATTACGTTACCATATTTTCAGAGAAATATAGAAAATCTTGTGTGCGTCAAAGAAAATCCAAATAAGTTTTACGGATTAACAAAATAATAATTACATAAAAAAAAAAACCTAGCAAGGTCATATAATCCACAGATTTTACAAAAAAAAAAAAATATTTATATGGGTCCATTTCACCACACCCATCATTGACACCTTATTAGGGATTTTATTTGGGCAGTGGATACGGATTAAGGTTAAAACATTTAAAGTATTATTTATTTATATTTTTCGCGTCCATAATATAAATTTATTTTATTTTATGTTTTTTTATGTTAAATTTAATTTGCAAAGTTTAATATTTATTAAGTACATAAAAAAATATTACATTGCATAAAAATAAATCATAAAATCAACACGTTTATATTTATTTATGATTATTTAACTTTTTGGCCTTATGATCAAATTTTTCATTATAGTCTTTTAGTATATTTTTTATTCTAAATATATAATTTGAATCATGGTGTTTTTGAATGTGTTGTTATTGGCAGTTATCGCAGTTTTAATGTATCTTAACTTACATTTATGTAAAATCTCTTAAGAGGTCATAGACTCTTTAGTATACAAGATGCAATACCTATAAACTATATATCATTTAAAATATGAATATAAACCCACATAAATATAAATGAATGTAATATAACATTATTACTTATTTATTCTGCATATGGCATACTTGACATGGACTATTTATGATGTTATGTTGTTTCATTGACTGATTACATACCTGTAATGAAATGAATTCAATCAATAGAAATTTTTGCGCGTTCTCTTCTTCATTTTTGGACAAGGTTTAAAAGTGTTTAATATAATTTGCTTCAGAGATTTGTTGATACAAATTTTCTGTTTGAAAACTGTAATTATTTTATTAATTTATTTCTAAATGTATTTAAAAGGATAAAAAATTACGATTGCATTACGTACTTAAAATAGAAAAATAATATACATATAATAATAATTGACTAAATTATCTATATTCTGTACTTCTATTAATTTTTATATTTTGTTGCTATGAATAATGAAAGTTAAAGAATTACGAGATATTAGAAATCTACAGTGACATATAAGTTGGATTAATTGAAAGGATCTCAACACGCTTTTTTCAGAGAAAAGTGAATTTGGCGAAAACAATGCAATATTTTTTATACCACAAATAGGAACAAAAAAGTGGATATAGTACGATTTCAAAAGATTAAAACGATATAATTTTTCATATATAAACCGCAAAAGAACATCGCTGTATGGAAATTGTATTTGGAAAACTTGAAAAAGATACTAGATATTTCTAAAGAAGAAAAATATACAGTTGGTCTTACACAAGAAAACAATATAAGGGAAAAAAAAACAGAAATCATATTTTAGCGAGGGTCTCAGGGTCTCATGGTTTTATTTATCTAAATGCTACTTTTTTACTTTAATTACTAATAAATTTTCAAACAAATTAAGTTTTAGTTGATGTGGTTTAGGTCGCATTTCTATCTCAGCAAATGCTCTGGACTAGATGATAACAATATATTGTTATAAATTTCGCAAAAACAAGAACTTACAAATGTGTACTTAAATCAAAAATTGATTCAAATGTAGAACTAAACACAAAATATTGTTTCATTTGTAATTGAGAAAAATATTGAGTGTTCCAAATTACCATACACCGAGGGCTTAGCGGCAAACACACGTAACTATCAATTTTGACGAAAATAACATAATGATGCAAAAATGTTTAGAATTCAGTTTTACATCGTGTAGCAAAGAGTTTTGTAAAAAAAAAACAATTTCCACCATTCAAATTTCCAATTTAAAGGTTTTTTTTCCTATTTTTCACAAAATTTTGTGAAAAATTAAAAAAAAAT
>JAABKK020029122.1:0-16070 GCA_011634745.2 Catotricha subobsoleta | reverse complement strand
ATAAAATTTAATTTTGTATAGAAATAATTTTTGACATTTTTCAATTTTCATAGAAGAAATACTTAGCATTGTAAATCAGAAATATTCAAATTCAAAATCGAAATTACAGTTTGCCAATTTATATAAAACAGAATATAGTAACCTACCAACAGTCAAAAAATGGTTTCTAGTATTGTGTTTGTTTACTGCGCTTATATTAAATGTTAAATAAATACATGTAAATTTTTAATCAGATAATTATTGGATTTAATAAATAATTTAGTAGAATTCTTAATTCGATAATGAAAATTTCTGTTATAGGTAACTCAATACTCAGTTAATAACTATATAACACCCAACGTTCATTTGGTATGACACAAATGGCAGAGTAATCCGACACTGAATATAAATATGTAAAGAAAAGAAAAACAAATAATTAATACATAGGTTACTAAAACTTCTCATTCAAGGCTTAATTTGAACTGAGATTGCAGTTTATGAATGAATATATAAATTAGTCGACGAAATGAATTATTCGTTTAAGATTTTCAATGAATATTTGTGATAGTGTGAAATGTTGAATAAATTACACAACAATAAATAAATAAACAAAAAAAAAACATAATAATCTTTAAACAGTAGCCACATGTACGTACACCTCTATTGTTATGAGGCAACATCACCGCATAGCATTTATTCGAATAGTGTATTATTGAAAGGTCTTTGCGTGCAACATAGCTGCAGTGATTTCAAGAAAACTATATGCGGGCAAACATTAACTATTTATATACCAATAGAGTAGATGCATATATTATATTTTGTATAATAGTATAGTTTGTTGTCGATAAGACATCGAACTACTTCTTAAACTGCGGTCAAATCATTTTTATAATAATGAAACAACTAATGTCATACTTCTTTGAATGTTATAGGTCGTAGTATAAATAAGTAAATAAGTAAGTAACAGGTATTTCTGAAACAAAAATAAATGATAATAAATCAAATAAAATTGCTTATATAGAAGTTCGTTGTCATGTTTCAATTGTCTAGATTTTATTCTGCGACCTGTATATTAAATGTTATTGTTTATTATGTAATGCAATAAAAATAATAATGAAAACAAATAACGAAAGAAAAAACAATCGAAATAATAATATTAAACAAACAAACAAAAAAAAAAATACCTCAAAGTGTAAATGAGACTTGACAGACAACAATCGGACCTGTTTCGTCTTCTGTAGACTAATGTCTGTGTGAGCACGGTTGATTATAAGCGCAAGTGTATTTGCAATTATTGTTTAATAAAAGATAAATCTTTACAACTCATGCATAAGATGACAAACACGTGTTTTCTCGGTTGGACACAAATCAAAATAACACTTTTTTTGTTTCTTCAATCTACTCTTTATTGTGAATGCACCAAGGGTTTCGCTATAGCAATTACATTCTTTATTTTTTTTTGAAACATCATCTCTTATCATTTATTTTATAATTCTGTCAAGACAAAGTGTATATAGTTACATGTTTGAAATGGAATTTTAAATAAACTGTACCGCAATGAATATTTTTAGGATTTTCGGCATTTTTAAAATAGAACATAGACCCATCGTTTCCGAATTATATATGCGTTTGCACAAATCGATTGTCTATTACATTTTCAAAGATCCCTTCTCCACTGGTTAAATTAAACACCATAAAATAAAATATCGCGTCATAAGTATTTAAGAAAAAAAAAAATGTTATTTTCCTTAGTCCATATTGTACTTGTCTGTCTTCGTCGGTTGATTATTATTATATACTATTGTTGTTGTTCTTTGTGCGTATATTGCTATATTTAATTGACGTGTGCACGCGCGGCGCGCCTTTTCTTGATATATCTGCTGTGTAATAATACAGAGAGAGAAAAAAACGATCACAGCATGTCATTTTCGTCGATCATTAAAATGTAAACTGCCTTTTTCTTCAATTTTTTTTTTCTTCTTTAAATATTATTCGTATTGATTACCTTAATGTTAACTTGTAGTAATGCATGCATTCACTTAGTATTTTGTGTGATAATGTCATTCATTTCAAGTTAAGTTACTTTTTTTTCAATTTGTCAAATTTTTTGTTCTTTTGATTTTATTTGCTTTCCGAGAAGAGAATGTGGCCAAATTGTATAAGCAATATTCTTATCACTGTAATTATATTTAATATTCAATAGATTCAATTTGTCTTTACCTCATATTAGGAATATACTTAGATGAACACAAGCCGTTCTCAAGTTGTTTTTATTGAGATGTACGTATAAATGGCGATGATGGAAGCATGTCGCAAAATGAACCCAAACCACGCTTGCGGTCACGGTAAACATTTCTCGATGCATGTGGTTGTGATTTTCAATTTTTTTTATTCTCCTGTAAATTTAGTTATTTTACAAATAAAATAACCGATGTATAATTATTTTAATAGAATAAGATTGATACAAAATTTAAGAGCACTTTTTTCTTCATTTCTAATCTCAACTCGATAAACAAAATATTTTCTTATTAATTATAAGTAAGTTCACAGCAATTAAATTTAGAAAAAAGATTCAATATACGAAATTAACTACTAAACTTTTTAATTATAATATCGAATAATTATCTCCAATTTAATATCACAAACACCGAACACGTTACAACTTTATAAGATCATCCTACTTTCATGTCAAAAATTCTATCTATTAATTTTTTTTTATAAAACATATGATTCTAAAAAATGAGCATTCGTTTTGGTTAAATATAAATAAAAAGTTTTTTTTTACAAAATTTACAAGTTTCGTTTATCTTCTATGTATATCAGTATTTCGTGATGAATTGATGTGAACAGTTATATTAAAGTATAAAAAAAGCACAAAATAAAGAAGAAAATAAAAATCACTAATTAAAAATTTACAATTTCCTGTGTGTGCGTACAATTTTCTACAATGTTTCTTCTTTTTTTTTATGATGAAGGTAGCTGAAGGTAAATATCATGCTATTAACTCCAATAAAACATGCGCACCAAAAACTTTAAACTACACACAAGATCACCCTCTTTGTTTAATAAAATATATATATGTACAAAATATATGTATATAAAATATTATTTTGTATTTGCGGGACGTTCGACGACACGAATAATACACACATTATGATAATATTTAAAAACGTATGTAAGACGATAAAAATGCCTATACATATAGATATAATAATAATATATAGAAAATTAAAAAAAAAAAAAAAGAAGTCTTAAGTCGTTACGCTCTACTGACTTTTCCGTGAGAATTTTCTTAACTCTGGGAAAATTGTTTGTTATAGTTAATTTTTTTTTTTTGTTTTTTTATATTTCTTTTTTGTTGTTGTTGCTGTTGCTGTTATTTTGTAAGTTGTATTTTATTACACAAATATGTACAATTTATAATAAAACATATAAAAAAAATAATAAGAAGTAGATACTTTGCACAGGTCAAAGTTGCGTTTATTATTTCAACTTTTCTATGTATTGGTTTTGGTAAATTTTACGTTATGCACTTATTTCAAACATATGCATGTAGTCAATTGTTGCAGTACAAAATTACTAACTTAGAAAATGTTGCGTGATCGTTGATTTAAAACCATGTTATTTAAGTACAGGTCGTAGTTTCTAATTACTTTAGTATTTTTATTTCCCTATTAAGGTATTAAGCAAAATTTATAATAACGTATGATATTTATTTCCTTATGTAATGTCTCGATAGATATCTGTCTTAGAATAAATATTTTAATGTAATATTGCATGAACATATTTTCATTATTTAGGGATACGTTCGTATATTGTCTATTGATACAAAAAAATTAAGATTATTGGCTTAATGTTGTACTTCCAATGTAATAGTCATTGAAAAGTTTGTTTCTTTATTCCAAACATGAGAAAATCAAGTTTATAATTTTTTTTGAATAAACAACAGTTCGATAATAGGCTCAATTCGATTAGATTTTAAGGGAACAGAAATATTACTCAAGCATATATTTTTAAATATTTTTTAAAACAAATAAACAACATATTTTAGTTAGCTTGTAAAAATGAAGTAAAATTTTGATTTTAAGTCACTGTAGTCACAGAAAAAATTATGTAAATCAGTAAATCACCCCAGTTTGATACAATAATTAATTCAATTCAATTTGATAAATATAAGAAATATATTCAAAATAAATGTAGAAATATATATATATATATGTAGATGCAAAAGGGTATACCCACGTAGAGCTTACCTAACTTAAATAAGATTAACTCAAAGTAAGTTATAAACTAAAAAAAATAATGTGAATGTTAATTAATTAATAATTAACAGCAATTAGGCCATAAATTTACGATTTCTTTTTCTTTTATATAACTTGCATCTCTATATACCGATTGAAACAGATAAGGTATATAAGAGAAGAAATAGATAATAATTAAAAGACGATACAGAAAGAAAAAATTTAAACAATTCCTCTTGCTGCGCAGCGGCGCCGATTTTCATATTTGTTATGGGTTGCTAAAATCCACATAGCGTGAATCGTATTTTGAAAAAGTGAAAAAGGAAAAAGATACTACATATTTTCATCTAAACCGCAACAAAAACCGCGCTATGTGGAAATCGTATTTTGAACTATGGGTTGCTCATGAATCCCGGGCTACCTAGAAGTCGGCGCCACTGCTTGCTGGTCTGAATTTCCGATTATACGCAGTAAATAATGCGGAGCCGCAAAGAGGCAAAACAATTTTCTTATAATTATTCTAAATAAAATGTAATATGCGGCATTATAATCATATATATGCGACCATCATCATACACAACACATACATACAAAAGAAAAAAAAAAGTCTTAAGTATAACAATAAATTAGAATTAATGAAATGGTTTTTGTTGTTGTGGCAGTGGCAATTTTTTGTTTTTGTTTCATTCGCTAGAAATTTTCCCACCATTCATTTTACGCGCGCAAATATAGAAGAATATATAATAAACAAAAATAAATAAATAAATAAAACAGGCAAAAACAGGCAAAAATATGAAATCAGTACTTTTTTGTATTAATTTTTTTAGGCAAATATACATTCGTGAATCCATCTCAATTTCTAGACTTTTTGAATAAATAATAATAATGATAATAATAATAATATTTTTAATAATAAGTAAGTATGTAGAATACAAAAAAAAAGAAAAAAGAACAAGATAGTGATTGTTTGTTTTTTTTTCTTTTGTCGTAAAAAAAATTAAAAATTATGATGGACGAGTTTTAAAAATATTGTATCCGAAATACTTTTATGTATGTGCGCGTTGTTTATTTATATTTTATATTTAAGATTTAACATGAAATTAAGACTAAGTGCACACGAAATATATTTCGTAATTGCATTTAAGTTGATTTGATGGCTGAAAAATTAATGTTATTAATTATAAAATTATAAATTATAGACTTTAGAATGCTGATACAGCAATCTGTATATTATTAAATCAGATGTTTTCTTGTTTGTTTGTTTGTTTGTTTTTTTTTTAATAAATGTAATAATGTTTGACCATTTTATTATTTTTATATTTGTCAAATAAAAACTGAAATGTGTAATTAGTAGTAGTTTTTACAGTAGAGCATGAATCAGAAATGTATTTTGGGGTATAGGATAAATAAGCGCTGTCTGATTTCTTCTTATGCGATCAATCAGAGGTCATTCGTTTTAATTTAATGATGATTTACCAATTTATAAAGAATACGATTGATTTTAAACTCAAAATATCTCCTAATTTAAATATATCTGCCAGAGGTATGATTTCAGGGTAATAATATTATGCAGCCTTGCATTTTAATTAATGTTTAGTCATTAAAAAATAAAAATAAAATATTTTAAAGACCGAAAATGATAAATATTAAGCAATGATTCATCATAACAAAACAATCTAGCGCATCACACGAATCACAATAATTATTATTATTGCGACGTGGCTCTGTGGTTAAATAGACAGACAACTAAATTTTTTTTTAAATTGCTGGTTGGGAGACTGGAACAGGGCGAATTTTTAATAATAAAAATATTATCATATTCAAAATTGTTCATTACCTTATTTTTTTTAAACGGTATTTTCTTTGATCATTTTATTATAATTTATAGGTAATAATTTTAGTCATCGTGTGCACGTGCCCGTAGGTGCGTATTTTAAATGAGTATATTTATGTTTATGTGTGGCATTACGGATTTTTATTTTAGTTATTGTAGGTAATTGTTTTTTTTTTTTAATGCGTTTAAAAAATTCCAATACAGCACAGTAATCGCATATGCATTGAATTTTAATTGACTTATCAACAAATAAACTATAAGTAATAATATTTATTACTGAATATTTGATTTGACAACAAACCATAATTTCTACTTGTTTTGAATGTTTAAATTTATTTTATAATTTTACCGTTACAGATTATATATTAATATAAATAATAAATAAGACATTGTCGTAGATAATTACAAAGAAAAACTCTGAAATACTTAATTTTTATTTTCGACATTTTATATCACTTTTTAAATGTTCATTTTATTCTATTTCAGGAAAAAAATGGCGTTCATTAACACCACAAGATAGGCGTCCATATGTTGAAGAAGCAGAACGTCTTCGAGTAATACACATGACCGATCATCCAAACTATAAATATCGACCACGCCGCCGAAAACATACAAAATCACGGACGGGTGGTGCTGGACAGGTTGCGGCTACAAATCAATCTGCAGCTCAAAATAATCTAACAAATCATCCATCGCCTGATATACAATACGTTGATGGTAATAGTGGTGTTGTTGAACGCATGAGTCCATACAATAATACGTATACCCAGCATATGTATTATGGTTCAACAAATGCACTTCATACGCCAGAGTCAAGTCCAACACATAGCCCAGAACCGACTCAAACAGCAGCAACAATACGTAATAATCGTAAATTGAATGCAATAAATGGTAGCGTGGCTGGAGGTAGAAGTAAGCAACATCACGATGATGTAACAGTTGCATCATCATTACCAACACCTGAAATGAGTCCCATGGAATTGGAAAAAGAAAACTATAATAATACCCTGTCAAATGATAAGCAAAAAATAACATTTATGGATTATAACGGTCACATTAAAAGTGAAAAAGGTCAGCAAGCATCACCTCTGCCACCTTCATCGTATATTCACAATAATAACACAAATAGTAATAATTCATATGATCCAGAACCGCCAGAACATCATATCATTAAACGAGAATACAATAATTATACATCAAATAATAACAGCATGAATAGCAGTAGCGGAAGTAGCGGAATTGCTGATAAATTCATTAATTCATCAGAAAATAAGCAGCAGACGCAACATCATCGGTCATCATATAACAACATTTATGATGGATCAGCGATGGTTGCATCAGGAATACAATCAAATAACAACGTTCTAGAAAAACGTAATTATATTTCGACATCATCAGCATCGTCTGCATTAGCATCATCGATGTCATCTTCAACTACAATTGCAGCCGGAAAAGGAATGTATGTGACATGTAGCAGTCGCGGTATCTTAGATCAGGGTAATATCGTACGTGGAACATATTTTCCACCATTAGCAACTACACAGGATCATCAGAATTTGGGTACAGTAACACCATCATTGACTGTTTCGGCATCCTCAATGGGTGGCATAAATTATACAACCAATCACCATCATCATCATCATCAACATCATCATCAATTGGAACAGCAGCACCATCATCACCAGGCTAACAACAATAATCACAATAGTAGTGGTAATGGCAATGGTAACCATAATAATAACAATAATAATAACAATAATAATAATAATAATAATAATAATAATAATAGCTCATTAAATAAAGATAATAATAACATTATTATTGGCGAAACTACGGTCACCTCACATAATGGTATTGTATTAGACAATAATTATGGCAGTGGTGGAAATTATGGTACGATAACTGTAACAGCGCCAATACCCACATATGCATCATCATCGTATGCCCAGCAATACAAAGATTATGTAAATTATCATCAATCACCAACACCAACACCACCACCACCACAACAAATGATTGAAGAAGTTGATTCCCGTGAATTTGACAAATATCTTAAATATCCAGATACAAATCATAATTTTAATAATTATGATGCATCATCGTATCATCAACACCATCAACATCATCACAACAATTCAATATATCATCAAAATCATCATCAAGTTGCGTCAAATCAAGAATATTATCAATTATATCATCATCACACAAATTCACCAATTATCTCGGCAGCGAATAGCTCATCAACATCGGCATCAGCTATTACAAAATCTGATACAATGATTGGTGTACCAGCTGCTAATACAGCTGCTAATGCTGCTAATGCCGCTACTGTTTATCCGACAACAGTTCTTGGAACTGAAGTGTATGTTCAACCGGATACATTGAAAGAAGACGACTTCAGTAATATTTTAGCTGGCGTTAGAAAAACATGCTATAGCAATTGACAAAACGTTTGAGTGCAAATTTTTGATAGATTAGTTTCAAACAAAGTGAAATTGTTTGTATTTATCAATAGTCAAATTTCGAGGAATGTCATGTATTTTTTTTTTAATGCAATATATGATTTAATTAGTAGGTATATAAATTAGTTTCACATTACTATACAACAGCACGATTAATTAAAGTGCTAAATATAAGTAATAATATTCATTGTGCATAAATACTCACAAATTGAAAATGAAAAATTTATCATAAAATTAATTAATAATAAAAAGAAAATACTTATACATACATATAAATAAAACAACAACCAAATTTATTTGAAACTAAAAACAATATATATATTCCGATAATTCCAAATGAAAGTGCTTCCAAAATAATTAAATTAGTATTTCTTTTTAATTTTTTAATTTTTCTTTTTGTTTATAAATAAAATATATATTAATTATAAACGAGCACTAGTTATTTTTTTTGCAAACAAAAAATAATGAATACATATAAAACTAATTAATAAAATATGAAAATAAGTATAATTAAAAAAAAAAATTATAATAAAATTTAATTACCCAATATTATTTGTAAAATAAATTTAAATTTAATTTTTGATGTTTCCGCTTAAATGCTGATGACTCAATTTATTTACCATTTATTAGAAACAAAAGATAGTTTTAATTTTTTTTTTTAAATCAAATGTCAAATAGATGAAAGTCCGATCGATAAAATTGATTTAAAAATCATTTTTTTGTGAAATAATTTTTTTGTGATGATGTTATTGTTATGAAATTGTTTTCGAAATCATGTTTTGGCGACATGTTTTATATTTCATAGCTGTCATTTTCACCATTATAGGGTTGGTGTACCATTACGAAATATCTCTACCCTACGGGACAATCATTTATTCCGTAGTGGAGCTTATGCTCTGATGCTCTGATCTCCACTACAGGGTAGGTGCCGTTTCGTAGGTTATACAATTATTCATTAATGTCTCGTATTGGCGCACTCAATCATAAATTCACAAATTTAAAAAAAAAACAAACAAACAAAGAAGTAAACAAGAAAGTAGTTTTTTTTTCTTCTTTGTTAATGTATACGTTAAAATTTTGCTTTTTTTAATTCTTTGTAAATTTAGTATTAATTAGTTTTATATAGGCGTTAAAAAGTATACAAAAATTAGTTAAACAATTAAAAAAAAAAAAAAAAACAAAAAAAGAAATTGTCTCTCGATTTAAGTTATGTTTAGTATAATATTTTGTACAAATTGTTTTGTATATTAATAAAATATATAAATAATTTTATGTCCACAAATTGTGTTAAGCGATATTAAATTTTTTATTTTATAATAATTATATTATATAAATAATTTCATTTTTATTATAAATTTTAAGTGCAAAATAAAAAAAAAAAATTATTTAGGAAAAACGTATTTTTTTTTTTTTTATATCCTAAAGTCTGAAATATTATGATTTTGATTAGTACACATAATATTTTTATTGCCGCTACTAATCACTAAGAAGAAAAAAATAAAGCAGTAAGGTAAGAACAAGAACAAATAGATACCTATTGGTAATTTTTTCGTTATTTTTTAAACATGAATTCGTAAAATAAAATTATTTTGAAAAGAACGCTTCCCTAACTATGTGACTTTATTGAAATCTGAACATCGGATTATACACATTCTTTTTACAAATTGAATTTAATTAAATGTCATTAAGTTATTTAAGAAATGTCTAATATGTTTACTTGAAAATATCACTGATATTTTAACTAACTAGCGTAAGTGATTCAGACCCAACCAAATATCAACAATTCAACAATCGCAGCTTATTTCTGTATAAGTAACACTTTCAGAATCCTTCTATGGATTCTAGTGAAAATCAATTATTATAAATAGTTAACGATTTTAATATCATCTCATCAATGATTATTAAATTAAATTATCAATTTTACTTTTTTAAGGTGTGAATATTTTTTGAAGTGCGTGCGTTTATTTATACTGTAAATAGTAAGTCCAACAACATAAATAATATGAAGAAGAAAAAAGACGAACGACAAGAAGAAGTAAATGATTGAAAAAAGTATAAAAAAAAAGAATTGTGAAAACGAAAGACGTTCGAAATCATTATTCAAATGAGTACCGCCAATTCGTAATAAAGCTATAAATTATATGGAATCTATTTTAACAAAATAAAATAAAATGAATATAAATAAAGGTCGGTTTTATATGCAAAATATAAAGTATAAATCGCCGTCAATAATGTCAATATAATTGTTTTAAGATTTTACATTCAAATTTAGGCGTTTTTATTATTATTTTCTTCTTTTTTTGTATTATTTGATGGTAAAATATTATTGATATTAATTCTGACTGTTAATTTCTCGCATTTCTGTCATATTTTAAATATGATACATAATTCATTCAAATACATTTTTATTAGATATGCCTACAGTACACCGAAAAGAGTGCTAATAGAAATAGTAGCATTACTTCGTACTTAAGAAAGTACGAGTACTTTTACGAGAGGTATAAAGCACTTTACAATAGGTAGGTACAGAAAGTACCAAAATATGTACTTAATGTTAAATTTTCAATTCCATGTAATCGAGTACACCCATCACTACTAAGAACTACATAAATAAGAGTGTTATACACTTATACAGTCACACTGAAGGCAATAGCATAACCGTCCGAGGGGTAGTAGTTTAGTATACACTCGGATAATTTAATAATTATGATCAACTGACTTTTCGTAATTATCAATAATTTTCTCTTATACCTCTACTTCCACCCCGTGCGCAGGTATGCATTAGACTGGCTCCTAAAAAACACTTTTTGTCTGATCTCGGGTCTCACCCTGCATTTTTTTTTAGGTTTGGTATAAGAAAAAAAATATGAATTTTGAGATCAGAAGTCACCAGTAGCACATTTTGGCCATTTTTGAAAATAAACAACTTTTAGAGTTGAAAAGTTATTAATTTAATAAAGTGACTTCTAAGATTCATTTACATGAATATAATATATTCAAATAGATCGCTTGCCTGAAAAGTTTTTAATGTTTTAGTAGAAGTGAGTAATTTCCTATATATTTTTTCTCTCGTTTTCATACAAAAATTCAAGATCCGATAACCACCTCTAAATGACTTCTGATCGATCTCAAACTTCACAACTTTTTTTCTAATACCAGGTGAGGTGAGACCCGGGACTTTTTTAGCCGGACTATTTATACATTTAGTGCTCTTTTAGTGTCATTTTTCGAAAAGTTAAGCTTTTGACCAAAAAATGCATAAAAAATGTAACTCCTCATTTTCAGTTTTTCAAAACGATGGGGCGAGTTCTAAAATTTTTTTTTTCGATAATATTTTGTTTCCCTTACTTTGGAGTGTAATGATATAAAAAAATGCCCTAAGAGCTTAACTTTTCGAAAAAAACTAACTATGGTACATTCTACTATTTATTTCTCTCGGTGTATTGCATTTGTGATTCATGTTCTCAACATAACTCATAGATTCTCTTGCATATAACATGATAAAGGTCTGAATTTCTGATAAAACCACATTTCATATCTTTTATGTGATGCAAATTCAATATCGGTATATCGTAAATGCCCGTCTCAACCAACCTCACCTCAATATATAAATACTTAAAAAAATATATATATCTCTGTTTGTTGTTGTTATTATAATAATAATAATAATAAAATACACAAAATATAACAAAAATCAAGATGAAAAGAATATTTATTCCTTGAGGACTTGTTTGAGGTGAATTTGAAAATCGGACGTTTGTTGTGGCTGCATAAGAATAACTGTATATTAATAATACAAGTGCATTTTATAAATGCATCTTTATAAGAAAATAAGGCGTGCCCAATTAACATTTATCAAAATAATACGTCCATTAGAGCACCACCCAAAAAACCGCCTCCACACGATTGACTGATATGCAAGTTTTTGTTCTTCTTTTTTATTGTAATTTAATTTTGTTTCTTTTCATATTTTTGGATGATCATAGTATGTTTCCAATTAATAAGTATATGAGGTATGCATTTTTGAAGATATTATTAAAGACTCAAAGGAGATCATAAAATTAAAAAAAAAAAAAACACCAACAAATTTTTGTGTGCGTACAATATTTAAATAATCGATGAATTTACTCAGGTTAACTGATTAAGATGTTTTTTTTTATTAATATATATAAATAAAGATATGTATATTGCACACCGCAATTAAAACAAATTTTAGATTTTCTCCTTCTTTTTCATTACCGACAGTTATAGTTTTATTTCTCAGTAATATTCAGAGATAAGATAACGATTCTGCAATTACAAAAATCAATTGGACAATTTATGTTTTTTGTAATCGTGCTGGTTCGGTTACTACTGAATTAACCACAGCATATGATTAGAATTTTTGATACAATTATTAAAATATAGGTGCTTCATAAACTGCTATAGACTATTAAACTATGTAATTGCTGATTTAGTAGATACGCATGATGGCCGATCTATATACAATTATTATTAAAATATCTATCAAGGTATGTACATGAAATAAGAATATAGGAAAAAGATTTTTATCTTTGAATTGAAAAAAGAAAATCTATCAAGCAAATAAAAACTCAACAAAATAGAAATAAAATGTGTTTACTTATTCGAAAGACAAAAGAAGTATAAAAATCAATTTTACATGGTATTAAAGCATCTATGGCCTATGATTATGAAAACAACATTCTGACACTCAAAGAAGAAAAAAATCTTATAGGAAATACATTTTTGTTTAAAATGAACAAGAACACGATTTAAATTTTGTACAAGGAATAATTAATTAATTAACATTTTATTAATGTTTTACATTAATATACTGTTAGTTTGCTCTTTTAAATATGAATAACATGAAGATTTTAAATGTTTAGTTCCTGGTTGACAAATTTGGCTAAATATACCTCAAAAAATATTAGAAACATACAGAAAAAAAAGGTCGATGTCACCGGCCTCAGCCGGAATTTATTCTGAGTCGCAAGATCAGTGTAAAAAAATTCTTTCCGATTTATTCTAAAGATTCCGCATATTCCCCGAACTTATACTGGCCTGGTTTTCCTGGATATTTGGTTTTTCACTGGGTGGGGGTGGAAACATGTTTTTTGTACATGCTACATGAAATATTGAGAAAAATTTAATTTTTTCTAGGAAAGGCTAATAGCATGAACATTTTCCCCACACAGCTTTTTAATTCAATTTTTTAGGAAAACCAGATCAGAATCAATTCGGGGGCTATGCGGAGTCTTTAGAATAAATCGGGAACAGATTTTCTACACTGATCCCGACTCAGAATAAATTCCGGGTGGGGATGGAGCCAGTGACATCGAGCTAGAAAAATATATGTTTTAAATCATCAGAAACAGGATTGGGTCATGAAGCGTAGAAGAAAATATGTAAACAATGTAAATTAAGTTTAAAAAGGCGTATATAACGTATAAAACGTTAAAACGTGTAACAAACGTAAAAAACTAAAAACATTAAAAAGAAACTACAAAAAAGTGAACAATTTGTTAATTTTTTTTGTAATTTACGTGTAAAAAACTATGTATTAAACCTGTAAACATGTGCACGTATTATGCCATGGTTTTCTCCACGTATAAAACTATGTTTATTACGTTTAGTTTTCTACGGACCCAACCCTGATCAGTAATGATTCTATATATTTTTTTTAATTTCATATATTAGAAGGATCATAGAAACAATCATATATATATAATATATATGCTTAAGACAACCAGATAGCATATCACAATGCACACTAGAAACATAAGTTAAGATTTTATACCGTTTTATTAAAAAATAGGGAATAAGTAAATAGATAAAATTGTGAACTTTAAGCTTTATCTTTTGATAAAAATAAAAAAGAAGAAAAATAAAATATAAATTACAAAATTAAAGCGAAATTATCAATTCTAAAACTAAATATTAAAATATTGCTTAAATTTTCAGCAAAAATGTTATTTCACAAGCAAGAAAGAAAAAACAGAAATATATAATTTCAGAAAATAAAATTTATGGTTATAATATTATAATTATATATTTTTTTTATGATTAAATATAAGTAGACGTAGAAGTAGATTATTTATTGTATTTTGTATTCATTTATATAATAAGTACTATTTGAAATCAGTACATACTGAAGATATAGATAGACAGATAGAGATATTATCGTATTATAGGCACAACTTAGAAAATATTATTTGCAAGTACTGCACAATCGGCCGTGAAAGGTAAAATGTTGTGAAACAATTTGTTTTTTTCTTTTGAAAACGCTTTAAACAAAAAAAATCGTAAATGTTTGTATATATGTGTATATGTTTTAATAAAATAAATGTTCTGTATTTCCTAAGTCAGTTTATGCGATACACGGGTAGATTTAACATATGTAAATAAATTGTATGTGGAAACATGTAATTAAGTATCTACCAACTAATCTATTCACTATGAATATATACATTTACATTTACAGCTGATTAACTTAAGTATGTCTCATAGAGAAGAAAATAAATAAAGAAAAAATAATTTATTTTAAAAATAATATATATATATATTTTTTTACCATATGACCCAGGTCCGCTTAAGTATTTCAGATTATATGGTGAGAATTTATGCACAAAATTTAATTTCTGCATATTATTATGTCTGTACAAAATAGTTAACGTCGTACCTTTGATCCAAACGTTAAAATAGGATAATTTCATTTTGAAAAAGTCTTTTAAAAAGTAAAAAAAAAAATCCAAAAATTAAACACAAATCAATAAAAATATGTGTGTTTTAGGTTTTTTCTTTAATTTTTTTTTATAATTTTCTTGTTGGTTATTTCTCCGGTATTTTTATTTAATTGAAATCGCGTTTTTTAAATTTTGAAAAATAATACCTCAGGTATTTATGAACAAATTTGAAAAATCCTTTTTTTGCTGAAAGATAGTGCGAAACTTAAGAGATAAAAATACCGAGCAAGAAAATTGAACTGAAAAAAAAAAATAAAGAATATTTTTGATAAGTAGTTACTTGACATCTATAATATTTTATTTGTAGTAAAATAATTTGTATTTTTCATGTGTTATAAGTAGACACTTAAAATCTATTGATAGCGACAGACGATAGGAAATTGGATCAAGCGAAGTAATTGACTAATTTTAATTATTTTTAGGCAAGTAATATGTATTTGATATCAATGAATTCAAATAAAATTTATTTGACGAAAAAATATAAGAAATATGCATGAATTTGGCCTAATCCACATTTGTTAATCTAGAATATATCGCTCGTCTGCCGAGCTGCTAGCAGCTGAAAATTACCAGCTGAAAAGAGGATATCTCGTAAAGTAATGGTCAAATCGATTTGATGTAAAGACAAAAATTTAAGTCTCTTAAAAACGCACATTTCTTCTCTTAGTTTAAGCCGCTAATTTGTAAAATTAGCATATTAGCAGCTTAAACTAAGATATTTCGAAAAGTATACAACAAGCTACACTAAAATATTGTGTGAATAAAATGTGTGTTTTTGAGAGACTTATATTTTTGTCTTTACATCAAATCG
>JAABKK020029111.1:0-13670 GCA_011634745.2 Catotricha subobsoleta | reverse complement strand
CTACGTCTGAAACCATAATTATAATTTACCCAATTTCTATTTCTCTCAGCCTGCGAATACAAAATAATTGTAAGCTGATAATATGTTTCTAATAAATGTACTTGACCCTTGCTGGGGTGTGTTCTAATTCCACCTTATTTTCACTGTTTTCCATTTAAACTCAATTAGTATAATTAATATTTTATGTCGATCCGAAAGATATATAAAATGGACAAAGACCATAAAAGAAATCCAAACAAAGTTATTTAAATAATAACAGCACAGTAAAGTCCATCACAAACAATTTTATATTTCCGGTAGCTTTTTTATTTCTCCATTTCTCTTCAATATCATTTACTTACCTTAATAATGCGCTAATTATCTAATAATGAGATTATCGTTGTCGCTGGTACTTGGTTTTCATGATGATTCTTTCTCACTAATTGAATGCGAATCTTTGAATAAAGTCGGGGTAGCATAATTAAAATTTCAACAAACAGTTTTTGTAAGTAAGACGACAATGGATATTCACAAAATGTGAAATTGTATTAGAAGGGTTTCATCGATCACGGTCACCACCAACCAACCTACTGACCCACCTATTTTTTTCTTTTATTGCTTTTTATAATGCGTGAATTTTTGCTCCAGAAAATTATGATTCTGAAAAATATGACTGTGCAACAATATTAAATGCCGTAAACATCAAGAAAATTAACATGAAAATTATTATTATGCAAATGGATGTCAACCTTGGGACTTATGATTTTGCGAGTTTAGTATGAACGGGTAAAGAAAAAAAGACAGCAAATTTATTCATCGTTAGTGTTTATAATGCCGTATTTTTAGACGGTTTTCTAAGTTTACATTTTACTTTCCTTTTCTTCTTCGCAATGAGATTGCGATATTTTCAGTTTGATAATGGTTATTGTTATTGTTCCATTAAAGCACAAGTGTTTTCTTTTCACGGATGGGTATAATTATATTTAATATAATCCTACAAATATTTATTTATTTAGTATTTCCTAGAACAAGCGGTCTTCACATTTTATTTTTCTATTTTAATTCTTTATATAATTTAAGGAACTGCGGAAAAAAACAGTTTTCAATTGGAAAAATTTACGCTGGATAAACCTTTCAAGACTCGTATCGGATCCCAATACTTACAACACTGTTTGGCTAAATTCTTTGCTAAATTGTACTCAGACGTTTTTGCTAAAATTATTATTTTGCTTGCTATTATCATATTCAGGTGGTTTCTCAATTCATAATTTCTAAATTTAAAAATCTTGTGGTTAAAAAAAAAGTCTCGAAAATTATCAATTGGTTTATGCGCACGCTAAATTTAGCTACTTATACGAAAGGCGGCGATTTAGCTTGTAATTGTGCAGACAAATTATGAATTGAGAAACAGCATCATAGGCTAAATAATAAGTCCGGCCAAGTCATCTGAAGGCGGCTGAATTGAATTTAGGTGTCGTTTGATTCCCTGGTAAAACTTAATAAGGGGTTTGTTTTTAAAATCCCCATCTTCCCTCGTGGAAATGTTTTTCTAACTGTGCTATTATTTTCGCCATTATTTATAGTATTTACAAAATTAACATATTTTCGCTTTGATGTGTTAGAAATTGCGAAGAAAATTTCAGAAATAATCGTTTCTTTTTTATGATAAATTCTTAAACTGTTAGCCGTTCACTTATTTCCTGCTTTATTATTGAAGTTATTATTTCTTTAAGTTCTGTCATTTAAATATTCTGTCGTAAATAGACTTCCGGGAATATCGAACTAATCTGGCTATAAATTGAAACAATAATTAATGGTTGATGAGGTGAAAAAAAAAACGAACACCAAAATGATTCTCTAGTTTTACCTTAATTTATGGCTTATATTGATTGCTACCTCTAATTATATAATTTATTTATTAGACTTGATGGAAATATGAAACGTAATCTTATTACCTTAAGACTCATGATTCACGAACGTTATATATATTTTTTTTAGTTAATTTTTTTAATTCTAAACACTTCATATTTGACAAGAAAATTGCGACACCATATTCTTGACCAATAAATTACGGAACGACACAACGAATTGTAACCGCAGGTGATTTAGTTCTCTGGTTAATTTATAAGTGGATGGTTTATAAGTAGATGGTGGTCGTCCATACTTCAGTGTGATAAATAAATTACTATACAAATTGAATTTCAAGATGAAGCGGAAAAAAAATAATAATAAACTTTGATATGTAATATAAACCAAATAACATTTATTAACTTGTCTTTTTTTGGTGTCTCACCTGAAAATCAATAGAAAGAAAACACCCTAGACTGTTTATGTTTAACTACTTTACCAATAATTCACCTAACTTTGTTAGTGGTGTTCCGTATTTGATACTATTCTACCAGGTCTCGCATCCATCTTCTGAATAATGGATGAGCTCTTATTGTTCGTTGTTGACCCATCTGACATCCACTCAGTCAAAAGAAAATAAATTACCTTCTTTGGAAATGGAATTTGGTATCGTTCGTTATTAACATCAACATCTCTATTATTTCGAGTGGTTTTTGTTTTGTTTTTTGGTTTTTTTCTTTCGGTTTTCCTATTTTCTTGGAAATCGAAGGTTGTAGGTGGAATGTCTCAGGTGAAATGAAATTGAAAGTAAGTTACAAGTCATTTACTGCAGTTCTTGGAAAGTGTTTTATTTGAGGCTATTAGAATCAAACACCGCTAATTCCACTTTTCTTTTTTCGAGTAAAATGAGAATGAAAAAACTTAAAACACTTTTTTTTAATGGAATAGACGGTGTTTGCAACTAAATTTACTTTTTAGACATTCATAACTTTTCTATAAAGAGATATTTTAGCGAAAATCTTTTTTAGGTTTATGCATCTGAATAATATGTGCAATATTCCGTATCTAACTCATTTTTACACTAAAGTGGAATTAGCGGTGTTTGATTCTAATAGTCCCAATTTGTGAATGACTTCACATTTTTTTTCTATGCTCTTATCAATTAGACGTGATTTGCTAAACAAAATTCGTATTTTTTTTATTAAGAACTTGTATTTAGCAGTTGTTTTTTTTTTGTTTCTCGTAGTCCATTAGTTTGAGTTACTTTAAATAAAATCTTTTTTGAAGAAAAAAATTAAAAACAAGGAATTTTTTTAATTTATGTATGATTTATTAAAGAATATTTTATAATTTTAGGTCACTCAAATGATGTTTTATCTTCTAATAAGTGAATCATTGCATTTCAATTACAATTATACTTTTAAGGTCAATGACTTTAAGATAACATACATTTTCACAGAAATTCAATTTCGCTACTGATTAACCTTAAATGAGAATGAGCAATAGCAACTCTAAATTATTACTAAAATAAACAGTAATTAAGTGAAATTCTAATCAATTAAATTTTTTATTTCTTTTTTTTATTCTTTCTTTTGTAAGTATTTTTGAAAGTACATTAAATTTTTGAGAAGCAAATCTAGATACCTACATAAATTTGACAAAAACTAATTAAGTGATCTTTTATATTTAAACGTAGATTTAATCTTCAACATATTCAAATGGCTCAGGTGCTTCTGGCTCTTTAACATCATCATTTTTCGGTCCACAAGCAGCTATTGGTTCAACCAACATTTCCTCATCATCAGTATTTTTACTAACGCGTTGTGTTACAACAATACCACCAATGGTCACATCTTTCAATGGAACGTAAGATTGTCCATCAACAATACTAATAACTTTAAGCTGTTGACGAAGAACACGAGCCGGATTCTGTAATATTTCAAAAGATGGTTCGGGTTCTTTACGTTCGGGTACTTTTGGTGTTTCCTTAGCTTCTTCAGCGGATGCTTTATCCGCCGCTACTGTTGCAGCTGTAGCAGCTGCCGCTTCTTCTTTAGTGACTTTGGTTGTCGACAAAGCAACTCTCTTCTTATCATCTTTTTTCTCGTCTTTTACCGCTGGCTTATCTTCTTTGACTGCTGAAGCACCAGGACTGGCAGCATCTGATTTAGCTTTCTCTTCTTTAGCTTCTTTTATTACCTCTTTAACATCTTCGTCAACTTCCATTTTGTCATCGTCTTTCTTATCAGCAGTTTCACGACGCTTTTGACGGGCGGCAATTGATAAAACAGCCGTTGCAACCTTTTCTCGCTCTTCAGCTTTCTTCTCTTCTATTGGCGCAGGATAAGCATACAATGATGGTTTTGCAGCCGATTTGTATTCCATTTTAGGCATTTTCAAATCTGAATTCAATGCAATGACACAGGTGGGTGTGAATGCCAGGGATAAACAATGTGCTAATGGGAACCAGTACCAGTATTGTGTAAAAATTAACATTCCCACAACGGCTTGAAGATTTGTGTGACCAGTACGTGATTGAAGGCTGACAGTCACATTACGACCACCAGCATCAATTATTCCCTGAGCCAAAATTGCACCGTATTTAGCCATAACGTCTTCATGTTTGTTTGTTATTACTTCAGAGTAGAGTGAACGGAAGAATGTTGTTTTTGGGCATGTTTGATCGGTGTGTTGAATGAGAATCATAGCTGACGCAATCTGTGTATTTAGAAGAGTTAGAAAATAATTATTTGAGGTTTAAATTTATTATTCTATCAAATTAATAGAACAACTGAAATAAGTTTTGTATACTTACCAGAGCACCTTGACGAACAAAATTAACTGGATCAAATTTAACCATTGGCTCAAGCAATGTTATTGCTTCCCGCAAACCGGTACCGGCACAAGCAATACCTAATGCCATTGCAGCTCCATAGCGCACATGTGGATTGTATGATTCAGCTAACAATGATACCACCGATGGGCATTGTTCAGGTGTTCTGTAAAAAAGAAAAAAAAGTTGAAATTAGATAAGTTTGGTTTAAATTCTTTACTTTAGAGCAAAATTACAATGGAATCTTTTTATCGCAAATATCAAATGGAAAAAAAATCTGTCTAATTATTCATTTCCCATTTTTCGATATATATTTCTCCCCATAAACAAAAATAGATAATTCGCCCATCCTATAAAATCAAATCAACACCAAATCGATTAAAAAGAAACGAAACATGTTCTTTTCTTTGGGGCATTTTTGCCTATCAATTTCATTTCTATCGCACCCTAACAATCACAACTCACAACGGAGAAAAATTATCCATCTCATCAATTAGTAACTTTATAACTTCCATTAAGTTGATTCAATCGGCGGTAAGATATCCAACTGTAATTAATTACGTTGCTAAATAAAACAAATTTCTATTCATTCTGTTTTCTCTCTTGGCATAAAAGAAAATTCTTTATCTTTGTCGCACAAACGTAATTAATTTTAACGGAATTATCATTATTTAAAAAAAATGTAATGTCATTGCAGTTTATTTACTTCCTTTTTCGCACATACAAATGATACAAATAATACCTTCTGGTTTTGATTCATAGACGCTAAAATACAAAATCTGGTTCTTGGCCGATTCAAGTTAGATTTAGAATTTATAATTAATTGTTTTCTCTTCTAAAGCTTTTGAATGAAGCAAAAATAAGGTAAATCTTGTTCAAACTAATAACACAGTGAATAAAATCGATTTACTAGAAAATGCGTACCTTTTTCAACAACATTATAAATTTATTCTATTTTGGATTGAAGATATGGCCTTCGTCCTTCATTCATTCATTCATTAATTACTTTTACGTTGTCCGTTTCCTATAACTACATATTTTTATTCACGTTTTGTGAATGTGTAGCGGTGTCCTATTATTGCTAATGTTTTTTTTTAGACGTTCTCAAATTAAAACTTTTCTATTTATATTTTTCATTAATTTTCTGTTTGCTTTTATCTTGTATTTACAAAAAGAGGGATATTTTTTCATTTTTTTTTTTTTATCTACGCTTATTACGTAAACGCGTATTGGGCGTAGGCCATTCCAATATTTATCTATTGATTAAATTAATTTATTCCGTACATTTTCAGTATCTTATTTCGATGGCGTAAGCTTTTGAGTCATTTAATATTCGCGTGTGTATTCACACATGTTAACATTCGTTTTAGATTGCGGTCTTTCTAAATCTTCATCATATTTAAATAAACGATATTATGGAAACCGAAACATGTGACGAAAAATCTTCAATCATTGTGATTGAGCACGGAAATATAATAATAATCCTTACTGTTATAACCATGGTATACACATGCACACATTAACCAGCACAAGAAAATATCATATATGATATTCTTGAGCTATTACTACGTCGTAGTCTATGGTTTACAAGAAGAAAAAAAAGAAAATAGAAACTAGAAAGAAAAACAGACTGAACCAACAACAACAACAATGAATATATATAAAAAAAAAAAAAAAAAAATCATTTTGAAACATAATTTCCATATTTATTTACTGCGATACCAAAATCATCAAATAAACATAACATTTTTAATATGATAAGAGATTTACTATTACAAACATTGTCGATGAAAAACTGAGTCAGAAGGGCTCACAACAAGAATCCACAAATAAATAAAAAAAAATCTGATGGTATTGGATTACTAGGCGTAGGCAGTAAGCCAGTGATCCAGCTTAGGATGATTTGAAATTACAGATGGGAAGAATTACCTTAAACTTATCAGAAAATGAAGCTGTACCTATTATTTCTTGAGCATAAAAGTTCTATCTTAAACAATATCAAGCTATTCCATGAAAATGGACCATAATTTAATGCGATAATGAAGTAAAATTTAATGGCAAATAAAAAAAATATATAAATTTCCTGACTGTCATATTTTCTAAACGCTTAACACAAACCTGCATATAAAATGTATCCGAATAAATTTCCCATGAATATCTTAGATTATATGTTGGTATTATTTAAAAAATTATCTTTACCCTAACGTTTTATGTCATTTTCTTAGAAAATTGTCGAATCGAAATAATTTAAAGTAAACCCCATCGAGAATAGAAAAAAAAGAGAAGAAAACGAAATTTTTGTTAACAAATATAATCATAATCAAATATGTGCGTATTTATACTTTGATGAACAGCCACCCCATGGAAATTGTTGAAAATTGTAGGTTATCCTTGCGCCATCATATTCAAACATAATAATACGGTGTACCTCTCTCGATTTGTTTTGCTTTGATTCGGTTTATTCCAAGAAAAAAATTCATCATGACCAAATTCAATGAAAAAATTGTATCTCCTTCTATATTTAACAAACAAAGTCGTTCAATTCAGTTTTATGTTCTTCTTTTTTTTTTCTTTTTCTTTTTAATGATTCTCAAGAATATAAATAATAATAATAAACCTTTTTTTTTAAAAAAAAAAAAGAAGACGAGAGAAGAAAAAAAAAATCTGAATTTGATATTCAATATTCCTAATGCCGAAGAGGTAAAATTACCAGCAACAACAACATCAACATCAACAATATGAAAAATGTAAACATTTCGAATTTGAAAGTAGCTGCATTATATTTATTTTTGGTATTTTTTGGATGGTATTTAGGATTCAGAAATGGATATGACAGTAAATAAATAATTTTCTTTCTCCTGCGTTGCTTTTTCGACGACAAATATGGAATAATTTTTTTTTTCTTTCTTTCCTTCTTTCTGTACAAATAGAAGAATGTCGAGTTGAAGGTAAATGAAAAGGGATTTCTTGGGGTAAGCCTTTCTCTACATCCGAAACCTATACAAAAATAAAAAAAAAAACCGAAACGGAGTTAGAATATTAAATATTTTGTTTTTTGCTGATTTTTTTTTTTTTCATTCAAAATCTATTAAGTATTGAAATTTAAGGATTTTTATTTTTTATTATAATGAAAATAAATCCGTTCGTTGAAAAGAAAATTGATTCGTTCACCAAATTTTTGTAGTGAATATTAACCAAAATTTCTGCAAAAAATATGAAATTAAATGAAGTTCATGTTGTCTCATTTGAATCAGCTTTGTATTTTTTATTTTTTTCATTTTTCTTTTAAATAAACATCAGAATTTAAGTAAAATTAAATTTTATTATGTATATTTTGAAGTCTCGCCAGAGCAATAATGTTTATTTATTTTATTATTATTAAGATTATTATTTTTTTGTTTTTTTTCATTTTATTTTATGGCGGTTTTTTGTTTTCAGTTTTCTGAATTCACTAAAGACCAATAAAATATTAGCTCGTTTCAACAGACGGTTGGATATTTATGGCGATAAATTATTCCTCGCATAGTTTGTTAAAGCTTAACCATGTAGATGTTGATATTTGATTTGTAACTGGCACCAAATAGCGGAACAGCTAATTACGAATTATTCTATTTTCAAATGCAAACAAAAAAAAATTATATTTGTGGTCGATTTTTTAATAACTAAGTACTTAAATATCCAGAGTAACCACCCACAACATCATGCATTTATTAAATAAATAAATAAAAACGAACCAAATGAATCCGCAATAATTGAAACGGTTTTTCTTCATTTTCACTATTTTTAGCATTTATATTTCATGTAAACAGATTTTCCATGTGAACAGCATTCAATTCACAAAAGCAGTGAGAGCTCGCTCAAAATAAAAAGCGTAAAATGTTTTTTTTTTTTCTTTTAATTGATCCCAAATGAATTATAAAATTTAAATGGTTTTAAATGTTCCCCGTTTGAATTTTGTGTGGCAACAGCTAATTCTCGCTAGCAAGCACAGAATTTATTTCCATAATATTCTATTTTCATGGTCGGCATGCAAATATTTTTCGTTGCGGGTAATTTCTTTAGAGAATCTTAATCTCAACAGAGGGGATTTATGAGTTTTGGTTAAATTTTGTGGTAGTTCGAAAATAATCTAACAGGAAAATGCGTGGCTTACTTAAAATAATGTAATACAGAAATGCGAGAAACAATATTTATGAATGGTAAGAAATTTGAGACATTTTGTCGATTAGAAAATTGATTTATTTATTCACATGTAGCATTGAAATGAATGTTGGTTGATGCGAATTTATATTAAAAACATAACCATAATAAATAAAACTTGCCTACGGTACCTCCAAAACATAAAAATATTTTTCTTTCTTTTAAGTTTTCATATTTATTTTGTGGCCACAGAAAATGTAATGATGCCGAACATCAATAACAATAACATTTTATTATTAAAACGATAAAGAAAACTTTTTATTTCAACGACTATTTATTTATATTTGTATTCTTTGCTCAAGCATCGTGAATGCACAAGAACTAGTTAATAATAAAAATAAGTTTGCCATTTTTTTTCCTTTTAATAATAACCAGAATTGGTTGAGAAATTGATCCTTCAATATTTATTTTTAAGCAATTATATTTACTATTAGGCAAATTAATTTAAATGAAAAATCTCATAAGAAAAACTTTGATGCTTCAGTTTTTAAGATATTGCTAACAAAAGACAACTCTTTCATTTGAATTTATTTTACAGGAAACGAAAAAACTTTTGGAGTCAAAAAAAAATAAAATAAAAAAGCACAATCAATAAATGTTGCTTTTAAAAATAGCCTTCGGTCGACGATGAATTCGAACAGCTGTGGTTGAATTGAACAAAATGAGAATACAATTTAACTGCACATAGAATTCAATTTTAAATTGTTTAATACCAAACGGTCGGAAACAGAGAGATAAAAAGAGAAAAGTTCACATCGATATTAAATTTACAATAACTAGAAAATGTGTCCACACAGACGATATAAAGCTCATCCATATTCAAGCAGAATGTTGAAATTGACAAAAAAAAAAAAAAAATGAAAAATGAAAATGGTTTTGGTTTCCGTTGCAATTGTTATTCGATTTTTCATTATTTTTTTCTACAATTTTTAGTTTTGATTTTTCCTTTTGTAGAAACAAATCATTTTATATTATCATTAATTTTGAATAGAGCAACTGTTGGTAGCGAGAATTATATCCATGTATTTTTCGATGTAAAAAAAGATGAAAATTGTATTCATTTAGTCATTATTGCTGAGCGATGGTTAATTGTTCGACTGTGTATTTGAGGAATTGAATGAGACTTAGATGTGAACTTTATTATTGACAAAACCCAATCAAGAGCATTAGATAAATTATATGGTTTTTAAATATGTATTCACATTTCCGATCAAATATAATAATCCTAAAGAAATGTTTGTGATATTTCCGCATAATTTTAATTTTACCAAATTCAGTAAAATCTTCTATTTGAATTCATAATCACCCACTCACTTTGTCATTTATTATACACAAACAAACAATAAACAAACAAATATTATTTTGTAGTTCATTTTCATTGTGCCGATATTTTATCAAAACGTATCATTGAAATTCATCTATTCTAATTCTAATGTGAGCATCGACGTTAGTTTCATTTCCACACATGAAAATTAATTTGTTTAAATTTAATTGCCTTGGCCCCCTTAGCAAACTTAAATATGACAACATCTTATTTATTATGGAAAAAGCTTAAAACTTAATGTAAGCGAGCACAGAAATTGTATTTACGAAATGGATGTGAGTTTAGTTGATTGTTTGCTGATGTCGAAAGGAGGAAAGACATATGTTTCTGTTTGTATCAAACGAATTTTGTTCAAATATGGTTTAACAGGTAAAATAACCAGCACCAACATTAAATTGTTACGAGACACATAATTAAATGAATGTAGTTAAGATAGTTTCGTGGAATTATACGAGAAGAAAACGAAAATGTCGCCTCCGGTTACGTGCAAGATTATATATTTATTTACAATGATTTATGAGATTTGTAAATAGACTGCGGTTGTGTTTTAGATCTTCAATTTTTATTTATATAATTATAAATTTAAGCTGGATGTGTTGTGTATTGTATACTATGATTTCTGTTTGTTACAAGCATTCGTATAACATTTTACATTCAGATAACGGAATTTCAGAGAAATATCGTAAAAATTATTACATTTAATACGCAAATTTATTACGCTTTATAATTGATATCAAAATAGATCAGTTCTAAAGCTGAATGCTATTCGCTAGACGTTAAACTATCTGCATTTACACATTTTAACCAATTTACAAACAAACTTACTCCAATATCATCATTTCATATTCTTGGTTATCAAAATTAAATCGAAATATCATTGAAACGTTACAAATTCTCACTCAACTCGATCATCATTCCCTCACTTTCATTATTTATATTGAATTCATTCATTCCCAAAATAAACTTTATTGCAAAGAACTTTAATATGATGGTTTATTTCAATGCATGATTGAAAGCGGCACGCCGCACTGAATCATCGTTAATGATTTTAAATTTAATGCGAGCCAGAAATAATAATACTTAATAAAATACGAGAATATAATAAAATAATTTATATGAGAAGAGTAATCAAAGTAAAATAGAAAAGCTTTTACCTCCAAACTCGAACCACTGAACCACAAATGTAAACATTATTAATGTGAAATGAAGTGAGGAAAGTTTCGTATATTATTTATTTGTATAGAATTATAATAGCCGACATAAATTATAAATATAGAATTGAAGACAAACGAAACGAAATGAAGACTTCTTTCCCAAAAACCTATAAAATATTTTAATGAAGAAGATAAATTATATGTACAATTTAGAAGTTTTAAATGTGCCTCTGGGCAATAAAAGCAAAAAGGTAAATTCTGGGACAACATCAATTTTTCAACCAAGAGATAAAATTTGGAACAATCAAATTAACATTTAAGCATTTTGAATGAATATTTTTGTGAATCTCAAGAGTGTTCGCACTTTGATTAAATGATTGCACTTTTGATCATTTTTGTCTGAGGTCCAAGTCAAATATTTAATAAAAAAAAATTGGTTTTAATGAATTTCTAATAGGCGCATTCAACCAGATAAAACCAGATATCAAAAAACTGACTGTTGTGAGACAACAAATAGCTTTTTACATAAGTATTTCGGAATTTTGTTGAAAAAAAAAAAAAAACTTTTAAAGTCAACCTCCAGGAATTTCATTTTTCATATTCCCGCTGTTTTCGAACATATTTTTTTTTTTATCTCACCTGAGGGCGCGATATACCTGCAAACATCATACGACTATGAAAAATAGATTTCTTGGGATTGCCATCCAATAAGTTGGCTTCAGCAGTTTCTAAAATTTCCAACAAATTTCCGAGATATTTATTCCAAAGCATATAGAGATATTTTTTAACCGACTTACACAAATATTTCAGAATATGAGAAAAATACCCTTAATGAAACTAACGCTCTCATAATTTGCACAGCGTTCTACGAAATTAATCGGATCGCCATAAAAAAAAAAAAATATTAATTTTGTATGTAGTTGGAACGGTACATTGACCCTATAATCCATTTGGATACACAATTAACGTTTAATGAACTTCGATAATTTGCAATTATCATCATCGACACCAGCATGTTTCCACTACCCCCATTCATATATTGTGTAATTTGTAGGTCCATTATGGCGATGACAATAAATTAAAAATATAATCCATAAATTTAATAGTCATTTTATTTAAAATAAATTAATTTCTATTTTTGGTGAAAGGTCAGGCAGTGTTCACCAAATTTATTTAAAAGCATAATTAGATTTGTACGAATCAACATTAAAAATATATTGTTGAACCTGTACATGTACACACTGTACAAGTGTACTAGTATGTATATTCAATCGGCATACGCATAGCATAAATGCCTGGGTACATTTCATTTCATCTGGTGCCACATTCCCTCTTTCCTCACTCCATACGCCCGTATATTCGTCTGTTTATATATAATTATTTATATTTAATGATGCTGACGCAGAGAGAAAATTTTTGTGCTAGGTCACCCGTGATATTATTATGTTTTTTTAATTTTTTCTTTTTTCTCTTTTTTAATTTTTTTTTTTTTTTTTGTGCGTTTGTTTGACTTAAATAATTCTCATTAACGTTAACTTAATTACTTTTACAGTCTGTGTCATTTTATTAAAAGATATACCGTAAGGATGGTGTCAAGGCAGAGACAAATATAAGATAAGATGGTATGTGGGGTTTGGATAATGTCGGCTAAAGAATGCGGAGGATACAAATTGTTAAGAACAAAAAGTTTAAATGTCAATTTGGTGTTGATTATTTTTATTATTTTTTTTTTCTTTGAATGAATTGTTTTTTTTTATTTGATTTTCATTATATTTCCATAATATTAAAAGAATCAATTCGAAAATATTTATTTCATAAGGTCTGGTCTGTCTGCGGTTTTACATAAATATTTAATTCCTCAATTAAATAAATTCATATTCATATCATCAAATGGCACACGGGCTAAACTTCACAAGAAAATGAATTATCTGTTCTTATTATTTGATTTACGTAAACCAACATTTGGTAAAATATTTGCGCGGTTGTTAAATAATCAAAAATAGAAATTATGCAACCAATTACATTTATTTGACGAGTTAAATTTCCTGGAATGTGTTTCAGTGAAAAATCTAGCGATTTTATGTTTTATTGTTTTTATTACTAGAAAATTTCATTCAAAACCAGTTTGCACAGACAATGAAACAGATATTTTGTTTACAGGCGCGTGCGACAGCTTAAACATTTTTCCATAAAGTAGGTATCTCTTTTTTTTCTTTTGTTTGAGGTTCAAAATTCCGCGTATTAAATAAATGAAGCAAAAGAAAAAACTAGCACAAAAGTTTTGTTCTTGTTATCATAATTATGTTGATGTTAAATAATGAATCTTTTGTGT
>JAABKK020029100.1:5003-16072 GCA_011634745.2 Catotricha subobsoleta | reverse complement strand
GTATTTTATTCTATTATACTTTTTCATAAAGTATTTTAATTTTATTTTACTTTTGTTTAAAGTAAAATAAATTTCTGATACATTGATATTTACTTCGTTTCAAAGTAATTATTGCTTCGATTAAAGTAAAAATAAAAAAAAAAAAAAAAATCTCAAACCAATACTAGATTTTTTTCAAAATTTTTCAAATTTCTCAAAAATGAAATAAAATATCAAAACATAACTTTTTTTTTATTATTCCCCATTGTAAAAGAATTTTAAAGAATACTTTTATTTATCGAAAAAAAAAAAAAATGATTCAGTTTCTGTAGTTATCAGATTCAGAATCTTTATTTTCATCGCAAGTGCTTTCTTCCACTTCGATAAATCAATTCAGTTCAATTCAATTCTTTATTCATTAATTTTTTGTTTTAACATGTAATTTTTGTGAGATACAATTATTGTAATTTTTCAGCAACTGACAATTATCATTTACAAGTTTTTTATTAAGTATAGTGATAATTTGAAATTTTTTAAAGGAAAATGAATGTTTAAAAAACCTTTATTCTTTATATGATACTTCGATAAGTAATGTATCATCTCCATAACTATTTTAAGAATTTTCATTTTCATCAGTGTCAGATTCATTTCAGCGGTTTATTATCAATATCGCTTGCTTAAGAATCGGAATTGCCATATAAAAATTTATAGAGTTTCTTATTGATTGTTACCCTAGGTTCGCACTTGATTTAGTTTACGCGTTTTTTGAGTTTTCGCGTTTTGTTTGTTCATACATGTAAGCAATACAATGAATAAACACAAACACAAACAAAATAATTTCATTAAAAAAACGCTAAAACTCAAAAAAACGCGTAAACTAAATCAAGTGCGAACCTAGCGTTAGTTTAATGGTTGATTTTAAAAACTGATTATAAGTATATCGTTATAAAAAAAATATTTGATGTTGAAAGTTTTATGAAACTTTTTGATTGTTTCAATTCATAAATTTCGTAAATTTCAAACTAATGAATTTTATGAAATTTTCACATCTACTTACAATACGCATATACACCTAAATTCACATAATGTACATTTTAACGTATATCTATGCATCGATGCTTTGTAAAAACTACTCTCCTATTTACGAATAGAGGACGCTGACAGCATCGAAAATTATAAGTTAATTTGACATTTACATGTTATGAGTAAATTAAATGGTTCCGTGGGCATTCAGCATACAGTAGATAAAAAAAAGGTATTAATAATTAAATTTGGAATTTTTATTAAACGTATGCAACAAATATGATTGCATTATTGTTTAAATAATAAAATGTCTAAGACTGTTAAACGTAAAATAACTGTAGAGCTACCAAAGCCTCGTGATTTATCAAAAAATCGTTTAAGTGTTTTTCAACGTTTGGGTACAAAGAAACACAAGTCAATTGGAATTGTAAGTATAAAAAAAAAACAATTTCGCTGATATATACATATTAATTGCTTTAATACCTACTAATAATAATTGTGAAAAGGTAACCTCATTGATTTTAAACAATGATATTTTACTTAAAACAGTCTGAAAGTAAGTCGATAACAGACGATTTTAAACAAACGCTATCGGCAGCCGTCAATATTAGTACCAACGCCATTACCCCCTCTAATACAAAACCGGAGCATGTTGAATTAGAAGATGCTGATCCAGATATTTTAGAAAAGAAACGTGCAGAAATTCAAAAAGAATTAGAATTACAACTTAAAATGGAATCTAGAAAAACGGCTGCTAAAGAAGCTGCATTACGTAAACGTAAAAGAGCTCGTTCAACCTCCAGTTCTAGTTCAAGTAGCTCCGATAGCGGCTCCAGTAGCTCGTCATCTTCTTCAAGTTCATCAGATGCACGACGTAAAACACGGAAACCCAAAGGTAAGCGACGTGATTCTAGCAGTTCATCAGATGATGTACGTATTAAAAAAGCGGCAAAGAAGCGATTATGTCACAATAAAAAGGATGCAGTCAAAATACAAAAGATTGCGCATATAAAAAAATTACAGGTGATCGGAGTATCTGGTAAGATTAAAAAACGTTCGAGTTCGCCAATATTAAAAAAACAACGTATTGCCGGAGGATCTTCGGCAGTTCTAGTTAATACAAAAGGACACAAAGTTGTGTTGAAATCGGCCAAATCGGTAATGGAAAAACATCATCGCATACGTGAAAAAGAAAAGGAACGAGAAAAAGAAAGAGAATTTCAACAAAGAGAAAGAGAACGCGAGAAGGAACGTGAAAGAGAAAGGGAAAGATTAAGAATGAGAGAAAAAGAACGTATTCGAAGCCCTAAAATACGACCAAAATCTCGTTCGCCAAAACGTTTATCAAGAACTCGTGATTTTAATAAACACAAATCACCTGTACAGCGTCGTCCATCTCCCCCAAAGTCACGTGGTGGAAGTAATCGGCCAATTGTTAGAAGACTTGATAGTCGAGAACGTGAGCGGCGTGATAAAGAAAGACAAGAAAGAGAAGCAGCTCGTGAGAAAGAAAGGCGCGAGGCATTGGCTCGTTGTCAGGAAAGGCAAAGAGAAAGGGAAAGATTAGCTAAAGAAAAAATTCGACGAACTGGTGATTGTGATGATACCCGTCCAAAAGTAGATAGATTATTGCCTCGTCCAGCGGAAAGAGCAATGGCATTAGCTGCTGCACGTGATCGTAGTCGTGAATCTGTAGATAGAGATCGTCATTCACTCTCATCACATCGTGAAAAAGAACACATAGCACCGTATAATAGAGGATATGTAGAAAGGCCAGGAGAAGTGCGATCATATGACCATCATGACAGACGTCATGAAAAGGATGTCAGAGATCGGGATTATGTTGTTAGACGTCGTGAGGAAGATGATGTCCGGGAAACTAATCGTGAAAGAGAACCTTATGAAGAACAGCAATTCGATGACCATTCATTGATTCGTAGGGATGATCGTAGGAATGATTATCCCACACGTGGTGGGTATGCTGATGAGCAAAGACACCGTGTGGAACGAGAAAGAGACTGGGTTCATGATGAAATACCTCAAAGAGAACCTTATGAACGACCTCCTGATCGACATCCACAGCCTCGAGATTGGGAAAGTCATCATAATGATATTCAACATCAACATGGACAGAATCGAGAAAACTATACTGAAAGAGAATGGCCACCGGTTAATGATCAACCATCTCAGCAATGGGATAATAGAGCACCTTCTAATTGGCAACCGGAATCTGAAAACTGGGAACATTATCCAGAAGATAATTGGCAGGAGCCTCAACACAATCGCATCATACCAGAGAAACAGCCAGAGCACAATATTGCTGGAAATATTAGTGGTGGGGTTGGTGTAGGTGGTAGCGTAAATCGTAGATGGACAAATTGGCGTGGTCGTCGTGGCAATCATCATGGAAACGATTTTCGACGACAAATGCCACATCAACAACACCATCCACACAATCCAGAAATTTTTGAAGATCGGGGTGAAATTTATCGCCGACACATTAATCCACAAGGAACAAGTAATAATAGTACAGGAAATGTTGAATTACCACACCAAGGTTTGTAATAGATTTTGATTATTAACATTCATCACATATGTGTCCTATATTAATAGCATTGCATACTAATAATATAATTTTCTACACTTATTATAGGACCACCAGCAACAGCAGCAGTAAGACCAACTATTTCACAAAAATTACCAGAACAAATACAAGTCACAAAAAGTGATATTGCACCTGTTATTGAGGAGAAAATAGTTGACATAATTAAAGATAAAGATACACAGTTAGATGAAACAATAGGGGAAGAAATTGCTGATGATCTTAGTGAAATTAGTGATGAGGCTGACGACATATTAAATCAACAAGAGGTAAGTGTTTTTTTTTTAAATGATATTAGAAAAGTAGTCCGACTCTATTACCATCTCACCTGCTTGCCTATTTACTTATTACATAATAAATTATTTTATACTAATCACGAAATCATTCAAAAAGGATGAAGTATCACTGTCACCTACATCGTTATTAGTGCTCTCATCCACTGATGTTTTAGTATCCTCTAATCAGAAAAGTTTAATGGTAAATCTAAGTCATAAACATCGTAAAACAAATATTTTTTTTAATAAATCATTGCATCGTAACGACTCATGTGGTGGACTCACTGGTCATAATTCTCGACCAGATTATAAGATCGTAAGAAAAAGATATTACTTTTAAATGTTATATCGTTTCGTTGCTGTATGATTTAATATTATTTTATGTTTATTTAACCATATTTGTTTTGTTGATATATTTGATATTAATTATTATTTTATTTTTGTTATATTCCCTGATATCTGTTTTTCGTTTACGATTTCAAATTATTTTTAAGCTTTACAAAATTTACTAGTTTAAGAATATGTTTGTTTCTATGATTTTCGATTCACAAAGGTTTGCTTTCTATTTTTTTATTTAAACAGGAACAATTAGAAAAAGCTAACGAAGATCTATCTAACCAAAAAACTACTTCAATTGATCTAATAAAAAATCAATCAACAACAAAAGACACGGAACCAACTAGTGGCGAAGAAGGCACAATCACAGGATTTAGTTCATCAACTCCATCAGATATAATAGTGTCAACAAAAATAGATGAAGCTCCATCCAAAGACATTCCAGATGAAATTGACCTAGATTTTGAAGAAATTTCTGATGGTGAATTAGAAGAAGAGGCACGCATTAAGGGTTTAGGTGATGCATTAGGTGTTGATTGGGCCAGTTTAGTTGAAGAATCAAAAGCTATTGCACAAGAAAAATCTAAACGAATTGAAACATCAGCCAAACAACTGTGGCAACCACATCGAATTCTTTTAGATATTGGAATTTCATTTAAAATGGCTGGCGAATCGTTCGCAAAAAAGGTATTGACTGATGCTCATCAAAAGTTATTAGATGAATATCAAGAACAAAATACAGTTAATTTATCGAATAAAAACAATTTCAAAGAAAATATTATTAAAATGGAAACGAATGAGGAGAATATAGAAAATGTAGATTCAATTACGATAAAAAAAGAAGGAGAGAAAATAAAAGAGGATGATGCTGGAAACGTAAAAATCCTAAAATTGAACATTAAAGAAGAGCCACAAGATAATAAAGCAAAAATTACTGAATTAAAATTGCATCCATTAGCTTGCGTTCAAACAGCGACACGAATAAATACCCAAAAACATCATAATTTAGTGTTTAATGCTACAGGTCCATATAGTCGAGCACTATGTGCTAGACGGGATATTGCAATGAGACGTCAATTATGTGGTTTACCTATTAAGGAAAATAATTGTAAATTATCAGCGATCAAGCAGAGTACCGGTTATGAAAATATTGCTGTTAAACTATTTCAGCAAGCATTAAGTCAAACTAATTAATTTTAATTATGTTGTGAACATATGAATTTAGTATATTTTTTTTTATGTTATCTTTTTGCTATTTATATTGGCTGAGGTAAGCATAATATTTTGCGAAGTTTTCGCATTTGATTAAAAAATAATAATAATAATTTTATTTTTAAAGTTTTCATACGTAAATTCTAAAGTGAAAGCGAGTTAGTAATATGTATTAATATTGTTCTTATTAAAATCTTCTTATTATGTAGAATCAATCGATAAACCTAATTTAATAATACCTCAAATAATCATTTTGTTATTTTTAATAAATTTATTACAATTTTTTGTATGTACATTATTTTGTTTATTTGTCAATATTTACTTTGCTGGTCAACTAAGACTAGAAATATGAAGCATTGAAAATTTGCAAATAATAATTTCTTATTTACAGTTGTTTTTTTTTTTAATTATAGCATCATAAAATGATTTTTATTTAAGAAATAATTTAAATAAACAAATATAAAATTAAAAAATAAAAATAAAAATTATTTATTTATTTATTTAATAATGCAATGCATAGCTCATTAGTAAAAAAAAAAAAAAAAAATAATTATAATGGACATTAAAGTTCTTTGTTGCACCTACAAGAAGTTGCCAACTATCTCTCTCATATGCCAAAACCTTCTACTAATTCTTGCTGTTTCTTGTTATATCAAATATTCTCTGCTGTATAGAATCATTCCACCTTAGCTTTTGCTTTGATCTGCCTCTGGGTCTTGTACGATCAAACTTTCAATCCAAAATTTGTTTAGGATCACGAGAACTATCCATTTTTTCTACATGACCTGCCCAACTTAGTATTCGGCTAATTATTATATTAATTATAAAAGGTTGCTTAGAGTTCTCTCTTAGCTCCAAGCTATATCTTCTTCGCGCATTTTTTAAATTTGTATTAAAAGTTGGTCCATATGCTTTTCTTAATATCGGAAGTTCTTAAAAACCAATAAACTATCACAAAATTTCTTTTTGTTAAAAATATACGATCATCTTCAGAATTTACCTACACAGTTTAATTTATGAAATGTAGAATTCATTTATGGCAACCCTGGAAAAGAATCACTACTATAAATGACAACACTATGCCATAGTTGAAAAATTTATATGGCGAATGACGGCATTGAAATTGTCAACAATGTCAACACAAAATTGGGTCAAAAAATAGAATTTATTTTGTGTTTATAAAATTGTATGTTCACTGAAATATTTAATATTATTGCGGGCATTACTTTGTTTTTATTTACGATTCATTATATTTATTATATTGTTCAAACGTTAACCGTAAAGAATATAAAAACAACAAGATCGATAGCAATGCAGTCTGAAGATGCAAAATACATCAAAAAGTAAGTGACGGCCAACCCCATTTTCATTATTCACTGATTTTATTTCTTACTTTTGTGAATTATTGGTTTCATTGAAAATGTAGACGATTGAAAGGAGGCACCATTGAACCACATCCCACCGAAAAGGCTTTAATATTAAATTATAAGCTTGAGGCAACTGTTTTTGGTGAACCTGGTGATGCAATGTTAGAAGAATCAAAGGTATTTGCGCTATGTTTGTTTATAGACATATATTATTGATTTTTCTATTCAAACAAATGACTCATCCAAGACACTTAAATATAATTTTATGATTATTGGTTTTTAGAATTGCCAACGCATTATAAGATTAAAAACACTAAATTTAAAAACTGATCCAGCAGTTTTAGCAAGAGAAGTGGTCGAAAAATGTGATATTATACATAAATCACAGCTACCAGAAGTTCAACAAATTATTTACTATTTAAAGAAACGTATAGAAACTGGTAATTTTTTAGTTATAATTATTCATTTTAAATTAATAATCAAACATCGCAATACCTAGAATAATAAAATATGAGAAAAATTGTGCAAGATAGTGAAGGGAAAATTGATAAGTACATACTTATAATCTGTGATTTACTATTGTGTGAATATCCACCAAGGTTATTTCAATTTTGTGATTCCACAGACCATCTAGTTTTTATCTTTATTTTAGGCTGTGGGTGCTAATTTCGAATCTATTACCGTTCAGTTTTTTTTGAAATAAAACATGCGATACAATTCAAGAATAAAAGTAGTTCTAATAAGTCCATCAAAATACCATGAATTGAACTTTATTGTTTTACACTCATTTTTAGAAAATATAGACAACACTATGACCAATTCAACCATACAGCAAACACGCTTAAAATCTGGACATCCATCGTCAGCAAGTAAAGAATGTTCACCGACAGATGTAGAAAAAGCTTCAATTCGTAACATTGATGAATATATTGAATTGCTATATGAAGATTTACCGGAACGAATTCGTGGTTCAGCATTAATTTTACAGTTGGCACGTCATCCCGATAATTTAGAGGAGCTAGAGAAAAATGGTAAGCCATATCTAATTTTATTGCATTCTTGACATTTTCTTGCTTAAATATTTCCTTAATTTTTAGAAGCTGTTTTAAGTGCTCTCTCGCGTGTATTACGAGAAGACTGGCGCAAAAGTTTAGACTTGTCGACAAATATAATTTATATATTTTTTTGTTTTTCCACATATACACGTTTTCATAATGTTATTGTTCAATATAAGGTAAAAACGGCAACCACCGAAAATTTTTATTCATTTAAAAACAAAACTTTCATTTCTATCTGTTATGATTTCAGATTGGTTCACTTTGTATGGACGTTATTGATTTCGAATTAAAACGATACGAGGTGATGCAAAATGATTTGGAAACAAGGAAAAATCCTGATAACGTTTCTGTTGGTAAAGGAACCACCACCACTGCAAATAGCAACAAAGTAAAGGATCAAAGTAGAAGCGCTGATTTCTTAGACACATTGATGAATGAAGAAAAACCCAGAGAGGTAAAATTATTTTTCATCTAAAGTTCACTGAATGGATCATTAATTTTTTTTTTCTCACTTTATAGATGGAACCACCACGTCGCCGTATCCCTGAATTAAAACAACGACCAAAATCTGGAAATTGGTCGAATCAATCAGTCAGCATGACCTCATCATTGCTAAGAAGTCACACATTAAACAACAGCTATCATGATCAATTATCAGCCATTGATAGTCCTACTAGCTCGGATTCAAGTTCATCAATAAATGCTGGTGCTGGCACCGATAATAATCGAAACGATCCGAAAAAAAATAAAGAAGAATATGAACGATTGAATAAACAGTTACGTGTGTTTGCCAAAAAGCAAGAGCAATTATTACGTGTTGCATTCTATTTGCTATTAAATATTGCTGAAAATGTGAAATTTGAAGAGAAAATGCGTAAAAAGAACATTGTTAAAATGTTGATAAAGGCATTGGACCGACAAAATATTGATTTGTTAATATTAGTTGTTACATTTTTGAAAAAATTGTCTATCATCAGAGATAATAAAGACGAAATGTATGATTTAAATGTGGTCGATAAATTACCACGTTTATTACAAAGTACACAACCAGATTTAATTCAAGTCACATTAAAATTGATTTTTAATTTATCATTTGATGGTGGATTGCGTGCTAAGATGATTCGTATGGGACTATTATCTAAATTGGTAACATTTTTAAGTGATGATAAACATCATGGCATAGTTATACGAATTTTATATCACATGAGCTTAGATGATAAGGTGAAATCAATGTTTACATATACTGAATGCATTCCATTGGCAATCGATATGTTGATATTGAATTTAGATCAAAAGGTCGATTTAGATTTGATTGCATTGTGCATAAATTTAGCATTGAATAAACGTAATGCACAATTAATGGTACAGAATAAGCGTTTGCATACTTTAATAACGCGAGCATTTAAATATCAAGATTCGTTATTAACCAAATTATTGCGAAACATTTCGCAACACGAAAATTTACGAATTCATTTTGTGGTAGGTTGAATGGAATAAAATAAAAACATTTCAGTTGTTAACAAAAAAAAATCAAAAAAACAATTATCTCTCACAGGATTTTGTTGGGGACCTGGCTCAAGTATTAACCGTGTGTGAAGATCACAAATTTGTGGTTGAATGTTTAGGCATTTTGGGTAATTTATCATTGCCTGAATTAGATTATTCAGCAATTTTACATAACTTCAACCTAATTCCATGGATTCGCAATATTCTGGTTCCAGGTAAATTTAATCACAATTTAATTTTAAAATTTAGTTCTTGACTGAACAAGCCAATATTTTTTTTTTCTTATTTAATTTTTATTTTTTCTTTACCTTTGTAGGAAAGTCAACTGATGATCTAGTCTTAGACACCGTTGTATTTCTTGGAACATGTGCCTGTGACGAATCGTGTGCCATGCTTTTATGCAAGGCTGATGTTATTCTCTCTTTAATCGAATTACTAAAAGCTAAACAAGAAGATGATGAAATGGTCTTACAAATAATATTTGTATTTCAACAAATTTTGCGAAATGAAAGTACACGCGATTATATGATCAAAGAAACTGAATCGCCAGCATACTTAATTGATTTGATGCATGATAAAAATCCGGAAATTCGTAAAGTGTGCGATTATTGTTTAGATATAATAGCGGCAACCAATACAGAATGGGCTACACGAATTAAATTGGAAAAATTCCGAAATCATAATTCACAGTGGTTGAATATGGTTGAATCACATCAAGAGGAAATTGACGATTCCACTTATTATGGTCAAATGGATGATGACGATGGTGAATTGCCACCATATTTAACATCAGATTATTTGGATCAATTCTATCAGCAACAGACTCAGCATCAACAGCAATCAGATGATGGTGTCACTGGTTCCGATCATATGAGAAATAATTCGGCTATGTCTAATTACAATAGTCGTCCAGTTAGTCGGTAAATATAATTACAGCAGGAGAAGAATGTAAAAAGCTGTTTTTGAAAATAAATTTAATGATTTTCTTTTTTCTTTTTTTTTTTCGTTTTAAGCTACAGTCGAGATTTTGATGACTACGATGCATTAACATCTAGTTCAAAATCACGCCAATCTAATGTAGAGGAATCGCTTATTGGAGAAAAACGATCAAATGATGGCATAAATCACATGCAATATTCAAAAAATGTTGGTGCAGATAGTGGTGAAGTGGATATTTTAACTGAACTTGAGTAAATGAATTAATAAGTAGCTGCAAATTGGTAATCAATAATTTCTTATATTAAATAATACTAATAAATAATAATTGATCGAAGTACTCCAGAATATAGATTAAATAATACATGATTCATAAGTATTGGATTTTTTTTTTACAATGCATTTTAACCTCGTCTATGGATTAGTAAATAAAATAATATAAAAGTAAGCAAACAGATTCATATTGAAACCAATAATAGAAAAATAAATAATTAACTTATTTATGGTCTTTCTAAAAATAAAAACCAAATAGTCACACAATGTCATTTATTAGTGTTGAATTTATTCACTATATTTGGTTTAAAACAAAGATAAAAGTAAAATATTTACGCATGACTATCAAGAAGTCGATATATCTAAGTCATATTACATTTAATATTAAACAAAAACTAGCTATACTAAATTTAAGCCTTAATTGGAACAAAATACCATATATTTAAATGTAAAAAACAACAAAAATATTAATTTATAAGAATATGTATTCAATTTGTGAGCT
>JAABKK020029099.1:25436-45877 GCA_011634745.2 Catotricha subobsoleta | reverse complement strand
TATTAACAAGTCGAAATATTTCGCAATTTTGTTGATGACAACAACAATTAAAATATTAAAAAAAAAAAAAAAAGTTCGTCGTAAGGGGGTTTTCTCAAGGAAAAATATTTATACTTTTTCCGAGATAAACACGCTTATTAATATATATTTTTGTGTGCGGGTTTGTGTGTTGCACGGGAACATTAACATATTTTTTTGCTATTATTATGTATCCATTTTGTTTATTCTTTAAATATATATATATATAATATACATGTATATATATATATTTATTCGTAACAGATTTTATTCCAGACAGGCCCCAGACTAATGTCGTTTTATTGATATTTCAAAAACAAATCGAGAGAGAGCGAGCGAGCGAGAGAGAGAAAGAGAGAGAAATGTGTCGTTATATGTACGAGTATATGTAGGATAAGGGAATTATATATCCTTTTTCCACATAATTTCAGACAGTATATAAATTTTATATATATTTTGGTTATCTAAGAATTATATTTATATAATATATAGATATTTTGCCACCTCAGTTTGTTTTTTTTTTAGATGTCAAACATAAACAACAAAAAAAAAATTAAATTTAAAACAGAAAACTTAAAATTATTTTATTAACATAAAAAAGTGAAATAAATGAAAAAAAAAAAAAAACAAACAAACAAACAAACATAATAATTATATATATATATATTTTTTTTTAAAAAAAGGAAAACTAGCAATTTGAAATATATTGTAAAAAATAATATATATTTAATAGAACTTGTATATATTTTTATGTATGCAATATATAAATAATATATATAATAATTAATGATAATAATTAATAATTAATAATAATAATAATAATAATTAATAAATCAACGTATACAACATTTATTATATATTAAGTAGAGATATATTATCCAGATATTAAAGTTTTTTTTTTTTAAATGTTTCTTTCTTCTTTTTCTTCTTTTTTTAACTTTATATTTTTTATTTTTTTTATTTTGTTCTTTGTTCTGTAATTACACAACATCGAAATCATGCTAATTTAATAATATAAATTCATAATTCAATAATTAAATTTAATATTTTTTTTTTTATTTATTTTTTTTTTCATCAAAAGACATTTAATTTATAAATATATATATTTAAAAATAAAGGAAAAACGAAAACTAAATATAATCTAACAATTATTAATTATATATATATTATCTTTAAATGTAATTAATGATAATAATTAAAAATTAATTAAAAATAAATATAGTTGAGGGTATTCACCAAATGTTGTACATCATATAGGTAATATACATACTTTCGTATAGAAATGACTGTGGTGTCCGCTGTTTCATACAAATTTTGCGCTATACATTGATATTTGCTCATGTTAATCATGATGATGCCAGTAAAAGCTCAATATTTTCTCTCAGCTTTCATATGAACAAAAAGAAGAGAGAACTAAAGAGCAATTACTGCCCATAAGCAAATTCTAATGTATTTCAACTTTTTCATTGTATACATCTAAACACCCACCACCACAGCCGTTCTATACGAAGTATATATTACCTATGGTATACATACAATAAGTAGGGTGACTCCGCCGATTTTGGTGAATCAAATAATGTTTAGTTCTATTTGAACATGAGGGTGTCGCTGTTGTCGCTTTTGTGTGTAAATCAAATGAAACTAGCGACACTCTCATGCTCAAAATGAACTAAAAATCCATTGTTTATTATTTGCTTCACCAAAATTGGCGGAGTCACCCTATTTATTGTATAGCGAGATACGAAATACGAAGTATGCGAAGTTTGACTACAAATACGAAGACTATACCGACAGGATAGTGAATACCGTCAGCATATTTTTTATATTTTCAATAATAAATTAAGAGAAAAAATAAATTAAAAAAAAAAATAAAAACAGAAATAATAATTTAAATAAAAAATAGAAAAGAAAACGTTTAGTGCCAATATGATTAAAATCTATATTTTGTTTAAAATATTTTTTTTGTTTTGATTAATTTTTTTTTTAGAAAAAAATTTCATTTTGTCGAATAATAAAAATAGAATATAATTTGGTATCAAACAAATTTCAGACTTTTGAGGCCAATTTTAGTGTAATTTTTCTTCTTAATTTTTTTTTTGCATATAATTTTAAATTTAAATTTAATTTTAAAAAATTCAGTCTTCAGACAATCACAAATTTGTTGAGAAAATAATAAATAAATTTTCGCATTTTTTTTTTTTAATAAATTTCGAATTTTAAAAAATCACATTTTTTTTTGTTTTGTTTACGTCCAAAAAGTAAAATTTTGAAAATTTCCTTTTTTCCTTTGATTTTGATTTTAATTTTTTTTTGTTAATTAATTATAATTTAATTAAATATATTTTTATTTTTTTAATTTTTTTAATCATAATATAAACTATCAGTCCTTACGAAATACAGAAAAATGGAAGAATATTTTTTTTCAATTAATTTCTTTTTTTTTTAATTTTTTCTTTTTTCCCTAATTGTTGGTATGTTCCGATTTTATTATCAATTATTTTCCGAGAAAAAAAAGAAAAAAAAAATTTCATTTTTACAAAACATAAATCTTTCAATTTCAACGAGATGTATTTTTTTTTTGCTTGCATTTAACATCTTTTAATATTTAATTATTTGTTTTTTATTTTTTTTTTGTTTTTTAATTTTATATTTAGTTTATATAATAATTATTAATTTTTTGTATAGAAAAAAAGAAAGAATGAAAAGAAAAAAAAATAGAAATGTTCAATAAATAATTTATTAAGTATAGAAAAATGTATGATTTAATTATATTTAAACAAAAAAAAAAAAAAAATTAAATGAACGAAACTATTATTTAAAAGTATCGGACAGTTTACAGTCGTTGTTTTCGACGTTGTATAATCTTGTGTACATGTGAAGTTATGAACCAATCTGGTATCGTTATTTGATACAATGCATGAAACAACTGATGTTACAAGGGCGAAAATAACGACTGTAAACTAAGACTAAGGCATCGGACAATAATTATATATGGTTCCTTATTATCAATTTGTCGCCCACCCCAAAATCATATTTAATTTCTACGGCTAACATGCCCATCTCCATTACCCGGGTAGATTACAAAGGTAAACATCTCGAAAATGTTATAACTTTGAAATGGGGGCTCGCACAGAAAATTGATCCATTATTGAACCCCAATTTTTTTTATGAGATAAATCTTTTTTTCATACATCATATTCCTCTCCGACCACAAACAAAAAAGTTTTATTGTATATTTATCATGTTAACATTTTTTTGCAAACAAAACTTTTTTGTTAGTTGGTCGAGGAATATGATGTATGGGAAAAGATTCATCTGATAAAACAAAAATGGGGGTCAATAATGGGTCAATTTGGAATGCGATCCCCCCCCCATTTCAAAGTAATATCATTTATTCGAGATGTTTACCTTTGCAATCTACCCGGGTAATGGAGATGGGCATGTAAGTATACAGCTCGAGCAGAAATTCACCGCTAAAATTCATTTATTCATTTAGTAATTAATAATAATAATAAATTTGGAACATTATTAATCAGATCTCAGATTATCATTAATAATTAAATGAATAAATGAATTTCAGCTCAACGTGTAATACTATGCTTAAATTGAGAAATAACATTTTATGATTATGGGGACAATTGATTTCGCGCGCTGCAAACGATGAATATTTTAAAAGTGTGTCCGATACTCGCATATTTAAGATTTGCTGGCACGAAAAGAGTTGGCGGCGCCGCAACATTCAGCTTAATTAAATAGTTTTTTTTTGTTTTTTTTTTTTTTTCGTATTTTTGTTTTGTATATTTTTTTTGTTTTGTTTTTTATTAGAATTATGTTTAAAATCTATTTAATAATGCGGTAATATTTGAATATATATTTTATAACGGGAAATTACTTTTTTTTTTAACAAATAATGATTAAATTAAATTAAGTAATAAATTAATAATTCAATTGCAAACATAATAAATGCCCATTTTTATGTAAATAATTAAAAAAATTATAGAAAAAAATATATATATTATATTTTATAAAAAAAAAAATTGTATAATTAAATAATTCTTAATTTTATTTAAAAAAAAAAAGAAGATATTTTTAAATCTAATTGTTTATCTTTTTATGAATTATTGTAGCCGTTTTTTTAGTACACAATAAAACTGCGACGAGTCCGTTTCTTATAACCACCCAGCATTTGTTTTTGTTTCTCGAATTTAATTAGTTTTATTTAAATGTAATTCGATATGAATAAGAATATACAAAATAATTTCAGAATATAAATGTGATTTGATAGGAGCAACATTTTAAGTAGAGATGCAACGAATAATTGGACGAATAGTTGAAACAATTGTTTATAACTTAATGGGTATCTAACGGATAATATCAGACAATGTTTCATCTGAAATGTGGATAAAATAAGAACAATTCGTCTTGTCAACATCGCATTTCTGATCCGACATTTCGTTTAGCCGCTGTGATTTAATATTCGGCAACAAATAGTTGGTCGAATAATCAACCGAATATAGTGGCAGATTTCAATTCACAGCTGCGAAACAAAATGTCGAATCACAATACCGATATTCATAAGAATTGGTTCTTATTTTATCCATCTTTCAAATGAAACGTTGTCTGATATTGTCCGTTATCTACCCATTAAGTTATAAGCAATTATTTCAACTATTCGGCCAACTATTCGTTGCATCTCTAATTTTAAGTATTGCAATAGAAAAACGAAAAAATAAATAGAAAATTAAACTTCAATTTTGGTTAAAATGAAACATTTAAGGTTTTAATTGAAGAATCTAACCATCATTTTCTATTGAGTTTTTTTTTTTTTTTAGAAGTATTTAAATATAAATTATAAATAAAAAATTGCACTGTTTCTCAGAAAATATCACTTAAAGGAAATCTATATCTATAAAGATAATTGAACTCAAGATAATTTTATCGCTTTTCCTGTCCTGTATTATCCGCAAACATCTTTTTAATATCAAATATTTAATCAAGAAAAAAATAACGATGAAAAAAAAGAACGTCATAAAAGTTAACTAAATAAAATTGTGCCTATATTTTATATGGCTGGACTCCAACAAATATTTAATATAGAATATTTTAGTTTTTTTTTTGTTTTTTTTTTGTTTTTTTTATAGTTCTCGAGTAATTTAAAGACAGTGGTGTATTATTAATGATTATTTACAATTTAATGTAAATTATATCAAACCGAAATCACAATTGAAGTAAGTTTTTTTTTTTGTTTTCTTATGCTTTTGTTTTAAAAGTGCGTTCATAAAAAGTCAATGCATGGTTTATTCACAATGTTTTGATGTTGTTGCGATAATTGCTGTTGGGATTGAGTGGACGTTATAATATTATGAGATGAAGATGAAATATTATGTACAACATTTGATAGATGCAAATGACTATTGTTATGTTGCTGATGATGATGGTGATGATTATGATGATGTTTTTGTCGGCGATGATATATACTTTTGTGATTATTTAAACTATTTAATGTTCGAAAAACTTTGTGACAGAGATTACAAACGGCATTATTTAATGGTTGTAGATGTTGTTGTTCCTTGTGACGTTTTAATGTTAATTTGGTGCTAAGTAATTTGCCGCATACATCGCATCGATGGCAAGCAGTTAATGGTAAGGGAAGCGAATGGCGTCCAGTTCCATTATTTCCAGACAAACCACCACCACCACAATTCACGATTGATGATGGGTTGACGACGACACCACCTATTGATTGCAAAGGGAAAAGTTAGAGACAAGAGTGACTGTTTTTTTTTTTTTTTTATTTTTAATATTTTTTTTTTCAGGCTTTGTATATTTTTTAAATAAGAAATGAAATTTAAACTTTTAAGATTTTCATTTTCTTAATTAGCAATTTTATAAAATTCATCCAGGTAAACAAATTTCGTTTTATTTTATGTTTTTTTTTTGTTTTTTTGTTTTTTTAAAAGAAAAAAATTGAGAATAAATTAAATATAATTTAATTGCCATGAAATTGGTTTGTTATTATTAAATCCAACAGGTTCTCCAATTGGAACCAATTGGGTAAATTTTGAGAGAATTTAGATTAAGATTGATTGAATTTGTTTTTTTTTTTAAATTTTTAAATTTTAATTTGACAGAAAATAACAAAATTAAAAAAAAAAAAAAATGTCCACCTGGGAGAATCAAATTTTTTTGCAAATGTTTAAAAAAAAAAAACAAAAACATAAAATTTAAAGTTTTTCCAAATTTTATAGGCCTGATTCATTGAGTGTCACTAATGTCTCTGCTTGACCCAATGCAGTCCCTATTTTTTTTATTTTCTTTTTTTTTTTTGTTTTCACTTCAATGTTTATCTTGAATTGAATTATGGGGCTCTCTGTTTTTTTTTTTTTTTTACTTAGGTTATATGCCAATTGGTTCCAACGAACTAGCCGGATTTATTGTGCACTTTGATCATTATCGTGTGTCGCGCGGTAAATTATTTTTCATTCGTATATATAATTAATTATATTTAGTTAAAATATTTCTATAAATAATATAGTTATGAGAATTAATAAAAAAAATATATATAAAATTATAAATAAGAAAAATGGTTACTGCAAATTTTTTTTTTTTTAATATTCATTATATTGATATTGATATTGTTATCCATATATAACTAAATGTACAGATACATATATATTGTTGTTGTTATTGTTGTTGTTGTTGTTTGTGTGTGTGTGCGTGTGTGTGAATGGTTAAAAAATATTATTTAAATAGAACTTTTTTTTTCTACCAAATAACAATATATAATGATAATGAGATAAATTTTATTTACAGACTAACAGATGTTTCAATTTTTTTTTTCTTAAATAACATTCTGTTGCTTATAAATTTAAAATGAAAATCAATTAACTAAATAACGACAATATGCAATTTTTAAGTAAGTACCTAAATACGAAATCTTAAATATTATTTTAATTACAAGGGTAAATGAAATTTAGACGTGTGTTAAAACAAGTGTGTGTAGTTTATATGGGTACGTAATTGAATTAAAAACAACAAAAAAAAATTATTCGAATTATTATAATTTTAATGAAAAGACATTGAAATAAAAAATAAAAAAACTTTTGTACGTTTTTCAGAATTATATGAGAATAATTGTTGATTCGAATATTTAATTGAAAAATTCAATTTATATGAAAATTATACTGTAGTGAATCGATTTATCTTTTGTAGAAGCCACTGATACATTTTGATGAGTTTCGGTTTCTGAGAATATTGTGTCTACTAAATATTTGAGATGATAAACGGTAATATATATAGAGAGAGAGATTTCTTCGAAAATTATCGGACCCTTCAAATTATTTTCAAATTTGCATACACTATGATTATTATTCACAGTCAGTCACGACTCACGACTGTTACGCCCATGTTTACATTAGCTGACACCGTTCAATACTGATACCATCCTAACAAGGTGTAATTACGCCATGATGACTATTGTCATGTTAACATTTAACACCCATGCCAGTACGGTGTCAGTATGCATTTATCAGCTAAATGTAAATAGGGGGGATAAGGATAACGAATTAACACTATTAGTGTATTGACGTTAACGAAACAATGAAATTAAAATGGGTCATAGATTGATTTTTTCTGCATGACTTTAGAATATAAAGATCGTTTGTTTGTTTATATGAAGTGACAATTAAATTCATCTCTGAAAAACTATGTGACGATTGTCTGAAACTCACAATTAAACTATCTCTCATATAAACGTATAAATGTTCAAAATGTTTAATTTTCGTGTAATGATTCTAATCAATCCATTATTAGAATTTTGTTACGACTATATTAACTATAAGACTTAAAAGAAATGAATAAAATTACCTAAATTAACAAAAAAAAAAACAAATTGGTAAACCTGCACCATTTAAAAAAAAATAATGAATTCTAAATATAACTAAGAGTTGGTGATTAATTTAGATAATAAAAACCAAAAAAAAATTAAATAAATGAAATTAATATACATAAATTTATGCACCTTTTTGCAGTTAAACGCAGGCATTTCTCAAAATTATGTATATTATTGTATATACAAATTATTTATACAAACAAAACCTAACCTAATATTATTTTAGTTATCCTTCTTTTCTGTTTAAATATAATTTTAGAAGCTTTGACCTAAAAAAAAAAATGTTTATTAAAATACATATACATTTTTACTTAATTTTCCACCGCCATTAGAAAAGCTTACTGATCGTTTTTTCTCTAATTTTTTTTTTTTATTATTTTAAATTGATATTTTTAAGCTAAGTATTGAATAAAATATATTTAATGCAAATATACTTGTCTGTTTTTTTTTTTTCATTTTGATGGCAATTAGGTGGGTATTTCCGGTTTGCAGAAAAAAATAATAATACATAAATCAAGTAAAAATAATAATAATAATAATAATAATTAGAATTAGAATTGAAAAAAAAAAAAAAAACTACTATTCTTATGATGATCGATGATTAATTGGATAATATGAATGACCGGTTGACGCTAATTGCGATTGATTTTCATCTTTCGGTTGTTTCATGTTACGATGATAAATACTCTTGTGATTCCTTAAACTATTTAGAGAGCTGTATACACGTTTACATATATTGCAGACTGGTTCTTTAGTCGGTCGCATATGAACATTTTGTATGTGTCGTTTCAATCTAGTTAATGATGATAAATTCTTGTTGCATGGATCACATCGAAAATCTTCACCCATTCCACCTGGTGGCATCATTGCAGCGGCGGCTGCTACAGCTGACGCTACGGCTGCTGCAGTTGTTTGTTGTTGATGTTGGTGTTGTGTTGTTGGTGGTGTTGGGGTCGTCAGAGGACCTGACGACATCAAACAAAGATGACGTATTAGCCCAAAAAAATTTGTCACACACCATCACCACCTTGTTTTTTTTTTTTTTTTTTTTTTTTATTATTATTTATATGGTAAAAGGGTAATACTCTAATACGTTTTGTTTTTTTTTTGTTTTTGATTTTATTATTTTGTTTTTGTGTTTGTGGTTAATTCTCGTTAATTTGTAATTTGCAAAATATTAAATAATAATAATAATAATAATATTAAATAATAATAATAACAAAATTAATTGTATAAATATAAAAAAAAACACTGGTGTTTTAAGCCCGCTGAGGTGTGGAGTGGATTAAGTATAATAATATATAAAATAAATATGTATAAATTTTGTAAATGTAATAAACGCCCGTTAACCGTTAGTGCACCAAAAGCGCGTGTAAAACAAAAATATTAATTTTATATATGTTTTGTTTTTGTTTTTGTTTTTTGTTTTTGGTTTTGTTTTTAAATAAAAAAAAAAATTAAATGAAATTAATAAAATTTTGAACATCAAAATATAAAATTTCCCATCCAATTAAAACAAAAAAAAAATCTTATTTTATGATTAAGACTATAGTTAACAATCATTTCCAAACGTATTCATAATTCCTACTTGTTTTACTTTAAAAGCAATAGAAATAAATGCAATTAATTTCAATTAATTAAAGTTTTTTTTTTTGTTTGAATTCAGAATTACTGACTTTTTAAAATTAAAAAAAAAAAAAAACAAAAAAATTGTTTAACAATTTCGTTCATGCGAATTATTTCATCAATGTGTGCGAAATGTTTAAATCTTCTTGAGATTTTTTCTTTTGTTTTGAATATTTCATAAATCCATTTAGTTTTCGTTCTCTCGGTTTTGGTTAACTTGAATTTCAAAGGAAACAATTTCAATAGAAAATTTTACATGTTTATGACACGAACATAACGAAAGACTTTGGGTATAACACGAAATTTTAGACAGCTTTAAAGGAACGAACTTCAACTTGAAAAAGAAAAACTTCTTAAGAAAGAAAGAAAAATAAATAAATAGCGGAAATGAAATTATATGAGCATTAGTCCGCCCTACAATAACTTTCATTATTCTCAGCAAAGCAAATCACATACGTTTTTTTATGTTTTATGTTTTACGTGTCGAGTACAACGAACCGCTCCTACACATTTTGATGAACCAAAAAGTTAAACAATTATCCATTCAACTATATTTTTTAATATTTTTGGATGATTCAAATAAAAAGAAATTGTTTCTAAAAACAAAATTTTTAATTAATTTACAATTGTTTTTCTAAATCAACAGCAACAAAAGAAAAAAAAAATACGTTTGAAAATTCATGAGAATTTAAACAAAAATAAAATTATTTGTATATTTAACGATATTATTTTATGTACATAAAAGCTTAACAAAATTTTTTTATTGGCTTCATTCATCATTCATAATATTATTCACCTTTCTTTTGTAATTCAATATTATTTTAAATAGTAAATTAGTTTTTAGTTTCAAGTAAGTTTTGCATTCAAAAAAACAAAAAAAATGTCTTTTTTTTGGTTTTTTTTTTAATAAAAATAAAATCAAATATAAATAAATAAATAAATTGAAAACAATAATAATGAGGTTATTCACTATCCTGTCGTAAAGTCTTCGTATTTGTCGTAAACTTCGTATTTCCGTATCTCCTATACGACATTCCGTAAACTTTCGTAAACTTTTTGTATGGAAAATTAAAATACCATATCGTATTTAAATACACCAAGCCTCCCTTGTAAATAAAAAATGTTGCTATACCCTGTAATGGTATGAAATTCATATCATGATCTAAATATAAGGTATACTTAATATCATATATAGGTATGGCAAGGTATATTTTCGTTTTTTATACCATAATTATACCGTAATATGCTGTATAAACTTTCATACCACATAAATATTACTATTTTGATGGTATGAACATTTTCATACCATATTACGGTATAATTATTTTATGAAAAACAAAAATATAACTTGTCATACCTATATATGGTATTAAATCCCTAGTTATGGTATTAAATATTATACCATATTTAGATCATGGTATGGATTTCATACCATTACAGGGTATAGCAAAAAACAAGTTCACAAGGGCTGAGGCTGGTTTATTTAAATACGAAATCGCATTCGGTAGACTTTCGTTTTAGATTTGACATAACCTTCATCAGTGTCGTATAAATAAATACGACAAATACGAGATACGAAATATACGAAATACGACAAAATAGTGAATACCCTGAATGTTTTTTTTTTTTTTTGATTTTACTAATTAGACTGTAAAAGAAAAAAAAATTAGTATTGAAATAAAATAAACCAGAAAAATAATGTTGAAAAACCGAAAAAAGAAAAGAGAAATAATTATGAAAAAGAAATCAGAGAAAAACCAAATCAATAATAATTTGTTAATTGAATCAATTTTTATTTTTTTGTTTATCTATCGTAATATATTTTTAATTAGATTTTGTTTTGGTGTAAATATTTTACTTTACTGGACACTCCAGCACCATGATACTGTGATTTATGACTGATTAAACTATTTCTGGAGCGATAACTGCGACCACATAAATCGCATTCTAAATTTTGTTGTACATAATAATGTCGATCAGTCATATGGCGCTGTAGTGACCAAGCACGTGAAAATGTTTTATTGCACACGGTGCACACTTTTGTATTATTATTATTCAAATTGCTAGTAGCGTATTGCAAATGACTATTTATATTATTATTAAAAATGGGTATAGATGAAGGTGTCGTATTATTTATGATCACGTCCGGTTCCAAATATTGTTCAGGGCTCATCATAATTGTTATGGAAGTGGTAGCAGGTTGAAGAAGCGTTTCGGTGTCAATACAAATGGACCAATCCCTTTTTGTCGGGCCCTCGGAATCTGCAAACCAAAGCAGATGATTTTTAGAGGGGGAGGGCTCGACATAAAGGGCGTGTGTGTAACGAGGGGTCTTATCATATTTTTTTTTTATTTTTCTTCTTTTTTTTTTTTTTGTTTAGTTTAATTAGGTTTTTATATATTTATTTATTTATAGTTTTGTTTTTGTTTTTGTTTTTTTCTTTTTTTGTAAGGCATTATTTTTTTTGTTTTCTGATCATTAATGGAAACGTTATGGTATAATATGATTTTATTTTCTTTACTTTTTATACATAGAAAGTGAACAATTCGATAATAAACAAAAAAAAAATCGAAAAAAAAACATCTCAATTAATTCATTACGCCCAAACTTACTTTTATTAAATCCAATTATTATCAAATTGTTAACTTTTTTTTGTTTCTCTCATTTTCTTTTAAAGAAAATGAACAAAACCTAAACTATTTTCCTCAGCAAAGTTTTTAGTCTATTATTTTTCTGAGTGATTTATCAAATACCAATTTTTCTTTATATTTTCTTTAAAAGATTAAGAGTTTTCTTTTTTGTTTTTTGTTTTTTAATGTCGATGAGAGAGTTTTATTTCATTTTCCATTATGTTTTTATTATTATGTTAATTAAAAAATATCGAATTTGAAAATAATAAAAATCAATAAACATTTATAATGTTTTCTATCTAATAAAAAAAAAAAAAATTGTAAACTAAGTTTTTTTTTTTTAGTCTGATTGCTGTACCAAATTATTGCGACACTAAAATTACAACAACACTCTTTTGCAAATTAAAATTAAGGATAAAAAATTAAAAAAATAGATAACAAAAAAACAATAATAATGATAATCAACAAATTAACTGAAACAATAAAAAAAAAAAAATGGTTTGTGTGTCAGTCGCAAAATCGCAACAGAAACAATAATTTTAAATAAACAAAAAAAATAATTGATTAAATGAGATTACAAAAACGGGGGCGAACAAAAAATAAAATAAATGAACACAAAACATAAATAATAAAATTATAATAATATTAATAATGGGGTAAAATGACAGAAACAATAGTTTAAAAAATATCGTTTCAGTTTGGAAAAATGAAAATAAAACTTTTTTTTTTTGTTTTTTTTTTTTGGTTTGATAATGAAAATAATAAATGGTAATATATATTTTTTTTATAATAAATATAAAATATAATTTTTACGGTCATAATGCAGCAGAACACAATTTAAACACACATACACGACGAATTGACACGATATACGATACAAAATTAGCACACAAAAAACCAATTCACGAAAATTTTTGTATAAAATTTTTTTTTTTTAATTGAATAAAAAATATTTATTTTTTACTTATATTTTTTTTTTTTGGTTTTGATTTAGAATATTTGGTAATCAGTAGACATTTAGTTTTTAGTTTTTCTTTTTCTTTTACTTTTATGCAAATTAAACATTTTTGAATTCGATTTTTTAAATTTAATTGAAATTAAAAAAAAGCCCCAGATTTTGTTTTCCAAATGGTGAAAACGTGATCTTTTAATAAGCGACATTCAACAAAGCCACGATTTGAGTAAACCAAATTTTTTTTTTTTTGCATTCAAATGTCCAATAATGACCAAAATATTCATTTCTAAACATATTAATAAGAAAAACAGAATTTTTCGGATCGTTCTTTCGAAGCGGTATTAACAAAAAAAAAAAGTATATATAAATAAATAAACCAACCAAACCCAAATTGCATCGAAAAATTCTTGTTTTTCTGGATTAATAAAACAAAATATTATTTGTTTTTTGATAAAACGCGAAAAAAATAATATTGAAATACTAATTATTTAAATGCAATAAAATCTTACCTTGAGGTGATCCGGCTAATTCGGCTGCAGATTGTAATTGAGAATTGAATCCTTTAAAATCAAAGAAAGAAAGAAAAACCCATATTAATATTTAGATAGATTTTGAATTTGTTAGCATTTCCTTAATTAATTTCGAATTTTTAATAATAAATGTTTTTTTTTTTATAATTTCTAAATTCAACTAAATTTCTAAAAAAAAAAAAACAAAAAATTAATCAATCAATTTGTTATTTGATGTTTCAATTTGATATATAAATCACATTTCATATTAAAATGTGATGCGATTTATTTTATTTTATTCTACCTGCAAGGGCTGCGGAATCAGCAGCTAGCGCAGCCATTGAAAAATTAAATGATCCGGGTGTTGAGAATAGTTTACTTTCAGCTGGCGACATTAAAAATGGTGGCGCCGTATGCGAATGTATACTATTATCGATATCATCATCATTATTCGAACTGAAACGAATACTTAAAACGTTTTAATATAAAAATAAAATCCCGATTATGTGAAAGACACAAATGGTTACCTCAATGAATTTTTTCCATCACCACCACTGCCTAAATATTTTCCATCATTTTCGCCCAGTGAATCGTTACTATGCTCATCAGATGGTATATTATGATTACCGCATACCAATTCCATTGGTTCAGCTTTAACATCATCATTTAGCCGATTTGGCGGTGATGGTGTTAAACTTTCTTTATCTGTTGAATTTGCTGATAGACCATTACCATTTGAACCATTGTTGTTGATTAAATTTTGGGCTATAGAATAGCAATCAATGTAAAGAACAGAAGAAAAGAAAAAAAATAATATATTAGTGATGACCATTACAAGAAATTATTAAAAATACTAAAAAAAATCATTAAAATAATTAAATGCAAGTACATTCGACAGAATAATTTTCAGCTCTTTCGGCATCTTTCATTGGTGGGGTATTGTTGTTGTTATGTTTAATGGTTGAGAAATCAGTAGCCGTCACTTGTGGCATGTGATTAATAACATCTGGACTATTATTGTTACCAGATATGCCATTATCTGGTCGATGACGTTTCAATGACAATTCATCCGACTGACTCGAATTATTGCGTTCTCGTCGTAGAGCAGCTGCGGCAGCAGCACGTCTTAACAATTGATTGACTGTTGCACCTGAATGTGCTGTTTTTATAGAAAAATAAATTAATAAATAAATAAATAATGCAATAATGGAACATTTATTTAATATTTTTGTTTAAATTATCATTTGTGATAACTACATAAATGTAAATATAAATAAATATGATTATATTTTATTTACCATTTGGCGTGTGCAGATTATTTAAGTGTGGTGGGGGTGATGATACACCCTGTGGAAATAGAACATCTTCAACCATTTTTTCTGTAAAGCTTTGATGATGATTGATTGGTGTTCGAGCACCAGAATTGGCAAGACTTTGAATTTGTGCTAACTACGGAAATTGAATAATTTGTGAAAAAAAAAAGAAGAAAATCATTAATTTCAAATAAATCAAGAATTTTTTTTTAGATAAAATGCAAATGCAAAAATAAAAAACTTATCGTACATTATGTGTTTCTTCTGCTTGTTGTTGCGTTAATCCAGAGACCCTAAGTACCTCAGCTGTTTTTAGAAATGAACTCAACGAACGCTGATGCACATTTACTTCACCATGATATATAAATTCAACCAGTGCGTGTAAATCAGTAAATGCCACATCTTGAAGTACAATAACTGGATGTTTGCAGGGCGTACTCTGTGTAATATATTTAAAAAAAAAACATGCATAACATAAATAAAAATTATAATAAAAAGAATCAATTGGAAAGATACACAAAATATAAATAAATAAATGAAAAAAAAAACTGGTTAATTTTTAAATTAATAAAAAAGAGAAGAAAAGAAATAACAACAACTTCAAACAGATATATGTAGTTATGTGATATTTGTCTACAAGAAATAAGTAGGACAAACTAAATCACCATTTAAGCAATTGAGAAAGTGTCCTTCAAGTTTTATTTCAATGCAATTTGTATAATATATATTGCATATAGAGGTAAATGTGCAATAAAAATGCACTGCATTATAATTTATTTTGTTCGAAAATGGTTAAGTCATTGACAACTTTAATTTTAATGTTGATTTTTTTTTTTGGTTTTTACACAAATTATCGTAAGTATGGTGCATGAAATCATGTTTTCTTTTTTAAATTTAAATGTATATTTTTGTTTTTATTTTTATTTTAGCACCATTCATTTATTTGCGGTGTGATATTTCAAATTTCATGTAACAAAATGAATGAATAGTTCAAATAATTTGGCATTTGTAATTAATTGGAATTTATGCCATACACATATCGTTGAATGTCATGGAAAAATATACAAAACAAAAAAAAATATTTTGGCGGCTGATGGTTGGTTAGTGTTCGGTGCGGAAAAGTTTTCCAAATGGGAAACTTTGCAGGAATAAAAAAGCATGAACCGGTAACGTTTCCACAAAACTATAATTATTGAAATTGCTCATTTCTTAAAGATTGAAAAATTGAAGGAACCGGCAATCAGTGTTGCCGTAGAGAAATCCTTCAGCATTTATGGATGGTATCAGGCCAAACGCAGCAACTGACTCGCAAACAAACGAACGGAAATGAAAACTTCCATTAAAACTAATTCAGTGGTAAATCCACAATAAATAATTTCCAAGGGCAATAAGAAGGGCGGCTATCTCCTAAGCGACAATTCATCCGGATTTCGATGGTTCCGATGAGCAAAAGATCTCAATATGCTCCTCGACAGGACTGTGACACATTTGACAACGACGACGACGAGTCTGATGAATCTGATAACGATGAAAAGTCAAGAGAAGAGGACGACGATAGCGCATACGATTAAGATTCATATACTGAATATCAGAATAATACATTTTTTATTTAAATATCTTATTATTTCAACAAAATAATTATTTATTTAATTATTTTTATGTAAAATCTCAATTCTTTTTGCCATTCTAAAAAAAAATTAAAATATACTGTGGTATTAACAATATGAAAACGTTAATTTTTACCATACATTTTAATATTACAGATATAAAATATTGCCTATGTGGATTATTGAAAAGAATTACTTAGTGCATTGTACGATTAGAAATTTTAATTAAAATTACGTAAACAAATTCGGTTACCGTTCCGCCCTAATCCAGTTTTTCCATCTATTTAAAACTTAATTATACCTACGCAAGTAAGCGAATTGCGTTTAATAAATACACACTAAATAAATGTCCTAATAAATTTAAAATGTTTCACGTTTCCTTATCAAAAAATTTTTTATTTAAAATATTGACTCAAACTAGCAGCAAATTACAATTTAAAATCTAAGTATTTATTTATCAAAAAAATTGTTTTGCAATTTAAAATAAAAAAAAAAAAAATTAAATATAAAAAAAGAAAGATTATTATATTCTTTTCAATGTTGAAATATATTTTTATTATATTTTTGTACTCTATAATTAAAAAAAAAAAAAAATTAAATTGATAAAAGTTGTGTGCAACTAAATAGCAAATAGGGGCACCTACGTCGTCTATTTTAAAATAAAAAAAAAAAATAATAAAAAAAAGATATTTTGTGTTATGAGCGCATTAATTAATTCTACGAAATTCATTTTTTTTTCTCTTCTTCTTTCTAATATCATATTAAAATATTTACTTAATTTTTGATTTTCTGACGAAATGTGAAATCATTCGCTATTAGATTTTTGTTAAATTGATACAATTGCATTCGTAATTACAAAAGTATTGAAAGTTTATCGCATAGGTACGGGAACAAAATTATTTGGTCAGTAGAAAATTAAAAATGGACAGTAAAAAATAAAATCGAAAATGATTAGTAAAAAATTAAAAACGGTTAGTAAATGTTTGGTCCATTTTACAGCACTCAATAGATCCAAACATATGGTTACCACCCACCTCCGCCTAGGGCTATGTTACTTTACATTACGTTCGATGATCACGTTTCTATTTGGTCTTGAAGAATATAGCTCCTTAACCGAGTTATACTGTAAGATGCGTTATTGACCGTTTTAATCTTTTTTAAAGGCCATTTTGAATTGTTTTACTGACCATTTAAATACCACCCCCCATTTAATTTAAGACAAAGAATTTATTGTTTCTGACAATGACGAAGGCCGTAAGGGCTAAATTTTAAAGAAACGATAGTATATTATTAACTCAAATGTTAGAAAATTTGTTGATTTCGAAAAATATATTCAATATTTATATAAAACTTTTAGTGAATTTTTGATTGTCTTTTTACAAACTTTCCGGTTGATTTGATAGAATAATACACAAGAGAATTGATGGAAATGTTATTTAAGAATATTACTTTTATTACCAGCTCAATTTGAATGAAAAATCGCCATTTTATCGAATTTTTTAATTTTTTAATTTCAACGATTCACCAAAACTCGAAACGTGTTCATCTTTCAAAATTGCGTTTTATTTTTTCGCTTAGACCCTGTAATTAGCGACTTTATCCCCGAACCGACGGCATAATTCAAAAACATACAAACAACAATTGTTGCTGGGTAATATCTACCAATTTTGTATAATTTTTTTTATTCTTCTTTGCACATTATTAAGAATAATCGAATTTTAAAACGAGGTCGTATAAAAAAAAAAATCAGAAGATTTTTTTTTTATTTCTATACCTTAGTCTATTCCATTATGGATTGTGGAATAAAAATTTTCATTTATGGCCATACACGTGCGGAATATTATGAATCAACTTTATCTATATTTACTCAACGAAAAAAAAAAACAAGAGAAAAAAATTAATACGCTTTAATTGCGAGTTCGTCAGTTTTATCGATATTTTTTCAACATTTAGTAGTTCAGTCGTCGGGAATCAGAACTTTGCTAATTACATTTTATTTTATTTATTATATTGTGCGAGAGTGTTTCAAATGTTCATCACACATTTTCGCATAACTGTATGAAGAATGTTTTGTAAGTTTGTAAGTGAATTTAAATTTAACACTGACCACATGTATGGGGTGAACCATTAACTTTTTGTAACATTTGTTATTAATTCTCTCCTTGTTTTCGAAAATGCTGAAGAAATGAAAGCTTCGCAAATAAATTAATTGAACCATCAAATGGCTATGGCACAAAACTGAACCAATATCTGAATAAAAAAAAATATATATTGCATAATAAACAAGATTAGCGATATCAGTTCTTTGCATTTAAAAGTAGGTAATAAAAAAAACTTCAAAACTGTAATAAAAGCGAGTTTTGATTCCTGACAACTGACTTCTGTATTCTGATTAATACTAAACACATTGCAATATTGTGTACCAGGGGCAAACATAGTTTTCATGAGCAAAACAATTATAATAAGTCTTCTTTTTCTTCCCTTCGAATCTAGAGCCTAATTCAAACATTTAATGGTTAGTACAGGGGTACAGCATACAGGGGCTAACATACATTTATCGGACATTTCTCGATTCAAGTACTGAGTATAATTGATACATTTTAATGTTTTCTATTTGAGTACAGGGGCTCGAGTCTATGAGCATGGCAGTAGTCAACGCCTATGGATCTACTGCATACATAATTATATTGAATTAATGATGCATTTTTGTTTTATATTTTTGTAATCATAACGATGATTATTATAAAGACTAAATCGACTCTAAAAAAGAAATAATTATGAAATTCAATAAAAATTACATGTAAATTAAAGCCACTTTAGATATGACATTTAATTATGAATTACGAAAAGCTTAAATATTCTACTCTCTATTTAATGCTCAATATAAAACACAAAATGTTAAATAAAACGAATATATTTCGCTTTATATTCGATAAATTTAAACATCATAACGATTTAATAATTTTTTTTTTAACTACCAAGTCCAACATTACTGAATTCACAATAAAATAGAAATTCGAAACGAAAATTTTATAATTGACTGCAGTAAAAAAGAAAAGAAAATAAAGGAAAAAAAAAAAATTCTCTCGCTAATTAGATTGCTGCATTTTCAGTAACATTTGCAAAATATATGCAATATGAACATTTTATTGTCATGAAAAGTTTTAATTTATTATCCTCAGTATTTATTTTTATTTCTCTCCATATTCCGATTTTTTTTTTTTTGTAGTTGTAAAAACTAAATATGCCAACAAATTATAATTACTTAAATTTATGCTGCACGTACAATTAATTATGATATAATTTTATATTGAGGTATGCAGTTGTGCATATACAATCATAATGTGGAAATAATAATTAAAAAGTTTTGTCTTATTTATTTTTTTTTTATTATTTTAAATGGCATTTCTATAAAGTTTATATTTATTTATTCGCTTCTATTTTAAATTTGTTTCAAATATTCTAACATTCGAATCATTTGTTTGCAAGTTAACAAACAAATTTTCATGGAATTGATTTTGATTATATATTTTTCTATTGAATTCTGTTGAGTTCGGTTATATGAGGGTAGGTTGATTATCCAGGATTAAGGGGATGGGTACATAATAGTGTTGCCATGAACTTTGGCCTGTTTCGGTGTTTCGGCTAATTTGGGCTGACTTCTAGTTCTATTTCGGATGAAATTCACCAAAAATGTGTCAACCATAAAGTCAATATTTAAAAGAGCGCAGTTATAATAAGCAAGGAACTTTTTAAAGGTTTTTTTTTTCCACTGCTGGGGGTTCTAGATGAGGGTTCTGGTATATTAAGTTCAATTTTTTTTTGCTTTCTTGTTACAATTTATGTATATAAAAACTATATCTAATTATAAGTATTGGACGCGTTCAGTAG